>PQXH01000083.1:0-173517 GCA_004786125.1 Botrytis tulipae
TATATATATGAAAACGGCCATAAATCCGAAAACAGACTATAAAATAAAGAATATGAATGAGAGCTTTATTTTGAAGGAATAACTGGATTAAGAAGAGATTTATAAAAGATTAATAAAAGCGAAAAAGCTAGATTAATAGAAAAAAGTATAAAATAAGGCCTTTTCCTATTGAATATAGAATAAGAATTATCAATGTTATACTCAAATTCATAAATATCATATGTTTTCATTGCTTTTTAGTTGTTAACCTAAGCCAGCTTCTCATAATAGACTAATATTAGTTGATTTCTTCTTATATTCTACTTATATCGAATACAAATATATTAGCCTACGACCTACGACAAGAATTAATATTATTTTTTCAATATAAATATTAAGGAGTTTGGTTGATAATAAATTATTCAAGATTTTACTGAAATTAATTAAATCAGAAAGGATTGAAAAGTTTTATTAATTTAAATTTAAAAAGAAAGAAATGGATATATAAATTTGAATATTTAATTTTGAAAATATAATTCTAGAATTAAACAGAATTTAATTTAATTTTTGAAATATGATTAGTATATGTTTTAATAAATCTATTAATTTGATTATTATATAAATATTTCAGAATATTAAAATAATTAAATTAAATAATTTGAATATATTAATAAACTTAAATATATAATATTTTTTTATAATATATTTGAAAACTTGTAATTGAATCTAGTATCAATTAATCTTTAAATTAATTATAGTTTGATTGTATTTTATGATATTTTTATTACTTTATTTTTTAATATAATATGAGTAATTGATAAAAGTAATATATATACTCATAAACTACGTTAATTCTTCATACCTCACTTATCAAAGCTTTTAAACCTCTTACTAGAAAGATTAAAAACACGGTACCTCCACTATCATCATATAAATTAGTGATTCTATCATAGCAAAGAGTTGAGGAAATTATCCCATTGTCTCATCACGTGTGTATAATTCATATCTCTCCATGCCAATCCTACTACCATGTTCCACGATTGATTCTTTCCTACCCAGGTATTGTGTCATTATTATCTCATCTCCCCAATATAAATCTTGTCTACCATTATTATGGATTCACTCATCCACAAAATATTGCCTGCGTGCCACTGATTCTGATTATTTGTGGTTCGCGGTTCCCCATTTCAATTGTTGGTAATGACGACACATATATCCCCTGTCACATATTACATCATAAGCACACAAGAGGATGAAAGAACCCATCTCACAATCTTCCTGCAACCGGCATCAGCGCATATGTTGGTAAATCCTTTTGCATCATCTCCGTCTCTTATTACCCCATTGTGATATCAAATGGCCATTCGATTTTTTTAATTGGTGGATGCGTCAGTCAGTGTATCTTGGATAGAGTAGATTTCCTTGAAATCAAATCTCGATATCTTCTCACATGGGATTTTCAATTTGCCTATTAGTGAGAATGGGGTGGGACGAACCAGTGGGAATCATTACCCCCCCGCCATACATACTGGGTACATAACATGATATACAATCTATGAGAGGCTTTCTTGATCCCGAACAAATGGATCAAATGGATCAATTGGAAAGATAGCCACATTTATGATCATGCGACCGTGTGGCGTTGCTTATGGATATATGACGTTTCTTATTGCATAATGTTCTCTTAGATGTTACTACCAACAATGATTTACTTGTCTTGGTGTGGCAGGTCCAGATGTTAGGTAGAAGTTGCCTACAAACAAGCAAAAAGCAAGCAGAATCGGAAGGAGCAGGTGGGTAGTAGGGTAGGTATTATTCACTAGCCACTTGCCTCACCCCTCCTCCCCTCCAGCTCCTTCTCAAACCTGCTTTAACTTGGTTTGAAAGGAGCATGCGTGCGTACCTGCCTCGTTTGAACCGTGGCTAGTGCCATATTTCCTCTCTCCTCCTAAGTATAAGAAGGGCACTTCTTCCTCTCAATTTCCATTCCTCATTCACATCAACAAAATCTCAACAATCTCACTTCACACCTACAATCACAAACTTCAAACAACTTTTTCAACTCTTCACCTCAAAACAAAACTCCATCAACATGTCTGACAGTCTCCGCAAAGGTGTTGGCGAGCAAGTCTCCGAGAAGGTCACTCCCGACTCCCAAAAATCCACCACCACCAAGATCGGAGAGAACATCTCTGGAGGTGTCGACAAGGCTGCTGGTGCCGTTCAACCTTGTATGCAACCCTCTCCTCCCTTTAACCTTCCTCTCGCACAAGATACTAATCATACATCTTTACAGCTGACTCCAAGTCCACCACTCAAGAACTCTCCGACAAGACCCGCTCTGGAGCAGACGATGCCCAAAGCGAAGGAAAGGGTATCCTTGGTTCCGTCACAGACACTGCCAGCGATGCTGCAAACACTGTCTCTGACACCCTCTCCAACACTGGTACGTTAATATTCCACTGCATCCCTCAAACAATAAACAGAAGCTGACCTATCTAATAGCCTCTTCCCTCACTGGCAACAAATAAATTCGTCTCTTTCGAATAATTTACATTGTTGCGAAGGAACGCAGGACGATGAATGAATCGATGCATTGGTATTTCTTTTAGCGTTGGGATTTGATGGGCTTTACTTTTGCTTGCTACACATGATAGCTTGCTTTTATGAATGTATGATATCCGGAAGGAAGGAAGGAATGGATGGAGGACTGGTAATAATCTTTAGTGTTGGCGAATAGAAACACCTTCACACATATACACCTTTTCGTCTTTTGTCTTTTGTGAATGTGTTGTGAATATGTTTGTGTAATTGGTTCCATATGCCGCTCTCTACCTGCCAAAAACCCATTAAGTCTTTCCGTTCGAGTCTCAACCTCCCTTTCCTCGTTAAGACACCGACAACTAGAATCTATTCTGTACATCGCCATCACTAATCCAGCACCCAATCTCTTTCACATGATCCAACTGTGCAATACATAACACCTATACAACATGCTTCATTCAATCATCAACCTACGCGGCAAGCAAGTACACATGTGAAATATTTATTTTTCTTCAATATCATATCATACATCCATTACTTCCTCACTTTCATCTGATTGTATTCCCATTCCCATTCCCATGCCCATCCCCTCACTCTACTTTCTCCACGACCATCTTCAATATTTCCTCGATGCCCTTCCCCGCATTCTTCGGATCCTTCGCTACTGCCTGCCAATACTCGCCGTGGCGAGGTTCGCTGAGTATACATTTCTGTATCACATCTGCTCGTTTTTCCTATTGAATCATGTTAGTCTCGATCTGCATTTCAAACTCAACCACGCCGCCGAGCCGCCTATTCTCATTTTCACGTCTGGAACCAGGGAGGTTGAGACTTACTTCAGTACCATGCTGCAATAAAAACTTGTAATACCAAGCCCACGTATCACCCAAATCACTATCTAGTAAAATAGCCTTCTCGAACCAATTCTGCGCTTTTTCCAATCTTCTCTCGCCCCAGAAAATACGGGCAATAGTGACGAAAAGAATTGGGTCGTTATCAACTTTCTTAATAGCTTCCAATGCCCTTGGTTTTCTTTGCGTACGTGCTTCAAGATTCCAAATCGATTCTGTGTATAATAATCCACTGTTGGGTACCTCTTGGAGAGCTTTTGCCATCATGATTTTAGCCTGCGCAGTGTTGTTTGCGCGTCGTTCAACTCTCACGGATTCCGTCCATAATTCTGGCGATTTGGGGACTGCCAGCCGGGCTCTGTCGAGAACACTACGTGCCTTGACGACCATACCAGCTCGCTCTTCGAGTCGTGAATATAATAGCCAGAGCGGAACAGATTTTGGACATGCTTTTGTACCTGTACTGTAAGCTTCACGAGCTTGTGGCATTTTGCCTTCGCCTTCGTAAATTTGACCTTTCATCATCCATAATTTGGCTGCACCAGGGAAAAGATTTAGTCCTTGATTGGCGAGATCCAGAGCTGCGTCAATATTGCCTAACTGTCTTTCGTATGCCACACTCTTTGTCCATACACGATCAGTTGGGGCTTCTTGTCGTGCCGTTTTGAGAAGTTCTCGTGCTTGTTCTGGTTGGTTGTTTTCTGCCTCTAGTTTCACGGCCGCCAGCCAAATCTCCTCGTTGTTTGGATTTTGGTTAAATGCTTTACCGAGGACTCTTCGTGCGTTATCGACTTCACCGGCTAGCCACTTCTCCTTTGCTAACATCATCCACAACACTTCACTAGTAGGGCGTGCTTCGACAGCCTTCTCGAGTAATTGCCACAAAGCTTCCTTGGTACCATGGTTCTTTTCTAGGTCTGCAGCTGCAAGCCAGAGCTTTGTGCTAGTAACAAATACTCGAAGTGCATAAGCATAAATAGCACGAGCAGTTTCATACTTTCCACGGTTGATGCTAGCTTTTGCATCCTCCATCCAAATGTCTTTTCGATCATCATCTTCGTCCAGTCCCCATCCAAGAGTTTCACGAATGATGTTACCGCAAGTCAGAACTGCTCCCTCTTCCTCACACTTTTCTGCTTCAGTAATCCAGTCTTCTCTTTTTAACATGGCAGACTCCTTTGCTAGAGCTTTAACAGCACGGTTCATGACATTTATTTTAGAAGCTGTACCCATTTGCTCACCAAGACGGGCAGCAGCTATCCAAATTTCATGAGAAGTAGGTATAGCTTTGCGAGCCTTATTAAGGACCTTTTGAGCATTTTCGGATGTTTCTAACCTTGCAAGTGCTAACCACAACTCGACCGAAAGGGGAATAATCTCGGTGGCTTTTGCAAGAAGTAGACGTGCATCACTAGGATCTTCCTCGAGGTTGACAGCTTCTTTCCAGAGATTCACAGATTGAGGAATGTGATCCAACGCGTGCCTAATGACTCGTTTCTTGGCCCTAGGTTCTGATTCCAATTTCATCGATTCAACCCATAACCGCACTGAACGATCGTTATTCCTGATGGCATTTGCTGCAATGATCTTTGCGTTGTGGTTGTCGTTTAATCGAATGTTCTCCAGCCAGATATCCTCGCTCTTGGGACAATACTCACAGCCACGTGCGATGATATTACGTGCCGCTACAGTTTTTCCTGCAAGCTCTTCGACACGAGCAGCTGCAATCCATCCTGGAGCATGCTTTGGATTTGTTTTGATAACAGACTCCAGCAGAGTTCGTACACGGACGATATCGCCAACTTGGGTTTCTCCCTCGTTAATTTGGGATTTGGCTAAACTTGTGAGATATCCTTTCGGGTCGATATTGGTCGCACTTCCAGACATTGAGTCGGTGCCTTGAGATGCTTGATCGAGTTTTACTTTGAGTACTTTATCTCTCGCCGCTCCAATATCCGCAAAATTGGTCATAGTTCCATCAGATCCATCTCCTCCTGCACTTTCTCCCCCATCATCCATTACAGTGGTCCCCAACTCTGTCGTGTCCCGAGCTCCAGCAATAACACTATCAGGGACTGCATAAAACCTTTTTCTCAATTCTTGCTTGCTTCGTCGATTTTTGCCAGTCAAATCACCCACTTCCGGTAAGTTTGCCCAATCTTCATCACTGACTGTTCCTAATGCTCGTTTCAGGTCCGCGAATTGTTGTTGAATTTTGGGATTATTGCGTTCGTATTCTTCCCTTTCTGCTTTTTCTCGTGCTTCCCTGTAGGTAAACTCGTCGGTAATCTGCTCATCTATTTTCATATGATAAACCAAATGCATTGGAAGACGGGGACTTGTAATAAATGGGGAGACAAACCTTCTTATTTTCCGCCTTCTATCCATCTTCTCATCTACTTCCTGGTAGATCCTATCCGCTTCATCATCGTCCTTGTCATAAACGCCACCTGAGAATAACCCAACTTCATTGTCCGGATCCTGGAAGCGCTCATCGTCCTCCTCATCATCTTTCTTTTCTGTGGCTCCGTATGCTGTAGGAGCAGCTTGACCGAGTTGAGCAGCGCGCTTTGCAAGAGCCTCTTTGATTTGATCTTCACTTGGTCCCTCTCGCGCAGGACCTAAATCAGATCGTGTTGTAAATCCTGTCGCTCCTCGACCTAAACCAGCAACATAATTTTCTGGCGCCTTTTGACTGAGGAAATCGCGTCGACCAGACATAATTGCGAACGTGATTGTATTAAAAATCTAAGGTTCAAAGCATTGAAATAATGAAACCTCGAGAAAAGATGCAAGGCTGAGAGTAAATAAATATATCAATCCCCGACAGCCTAGCGATTGAGTAGCAGCCGTTTTGAAGTATTTATGTAATCATTGTGGATCCACCTACGCACGGTCCATATGGCTCGTAACTTCACTCGAGCTTCAGTAGATTCAGACCTCGCTTGGTACTTTCTTTGCCTCTTCCCTCTAGTTGAAAAGCAACCGGAACAACCCTTTATTGGTTCTTTTTGAGTAAGAGTCTAGTAAGAGAAGACGTAGCATCGACTCTCTCCTTCGGGAATGTTCTCTAAGATTGAAGATCTACGCAGTCTTTTATCTTGGCTTTGGGAAGTCTCCTTGGATCATTGGGAACCGCAGTCAAAGACATTGATTGTCACATATAGTCATCTCAAAGTTATACTCATGGCTTCAAAGCACATAAGACTGACGCCTGATACTTCATAGTTGGTTTCCTAGGTTTTCGTTTTGGTGTAAAAGTTTGGTTCATGTAAGCTAGTTATATCCCACTAGATCCTCCTGACCTCTTGCAAACTTGAATGAACATAAGTTAGGATACTAACGCAGACTCCTGTTTATTAAGTTCGAAAAATCAGCCTATTAGTATGTCATCTCTAATTCCATTTTCTACAAGTGTAAAAGAGTTTTCAGTGGAACTATTACGCTTCACTTTCTAGATCCCGCAACCCAAAGTCAAACACTACCTCGCTGCACATATTACTATGTGTATTGTGCATACAAATTTCATAAAGCTTAAGTAAGACCCTTGAACAAACAAACCTTCAGATTGGACTTTGGTTGAGGATTGGCAAAGGCATCGGAAGTAGCGAGTATCTTCGCTCATCTAAACCCCTCCGTTGTTCGGTGCGGAGATCTAGAATTGCTTTCACGAGTACAAGACTCCCTTGGATGTACAGTACAACTCGTGATCTCAAAAGTCTAAAACATCATGTTGCTACATGGTTTCCTACCTTGCTAATGTTCCCAATAGTAGTGAGAGCCTGCATAGCACGAACGAGTCGCCTGGGCTATAATTCTTACATCATGGAACGAAGCCTTCGAATTTCCAAATTTCTACGCCATTAATGGTATGTTAGAACTTTCATCGCAACTATAGAAGCTCAATTATGACTTGATGTGTCTGCGGAGATTCTATACATAAACGGCAAATCAAGGATACTACGAGTCTTGTCTCCTTATACTGAATGGAGTCTTCATTATGAAATCTTGAATAATACACCCAAAATATAGCTTGTCTTTATAAATTCTATGGTAATATGAAAATTTTGGCGTACATCGCGCGGGTGCTTGCTTGAATTTCGTACCGTTGAACTTGTTTGGATCGTTTGCCCTACCTAATAAGACCCAAATGAGCAAACTGAGCATCGTGAGCTTCCCTTAACAAGCGCTTCGCTACCGCTGCTTTATATTTCCCAGGAGGTAAAACCGTTAAAACAAACACACCTTGTGGTCTAGCTGTCTAATTCACCGCTCGAGTCAAAACAGAATTCACAATTTAAGCTAACAGTTGCCACAGAATGCAGAAAGCCATCCGCCACCTTCGTATAATTATGAAACACCCATCATAATTTACGAGACCACAGTCAGCGCTCGATGATTTGAGAAATCCAATCATCCTGCTTAAGTGGTCACATTGATCAAAGCAAAGAATACGCAGTCGCATAGACTGGAGCAAGTGAGAGGTCGCATAGACTAGAAAACTAGCAAATTAGCAAATGGTACGAGGTCGCATAGACCAAAACAAATGTGCGCTTGGAATAGTTGTTCACCAATACCACCAATTCGAACGTATGTATAACTCCTTCCTTCCGAATATGACAGTTAGACTACCACTTTTTTTTGCCTTGTTTTATCTTCGCAAGTACTCTCTCTTGAAAATTGATATCAAGACTCTTCTATACTTTTGAGTGTCATAAAAGCGTGGTAGTCTCTGTTGTATATACTGAGAAGAAGTGAATTTTGAGATTTCCAATTTCTGCTTGTGAAGGGGTGGGATAGCATCGGAAGCACACTGCATAAATCGCACTCGCGCCCCATCTCTGCCCTTTATCTGTACAGTCTCTACCTGATATAAATAATCAGTAGAATCGGACCCTCATGACCGAGATATCAACTTGTTTTCATTTTCAACAGAACTACCTCGATAACATACGCTGTTCGATCATAACTGCAGATAATTTTTCTTGCTCAGCCACTCTATTTGACATGCAAAGATACAATTGTCCTTATATTTGAGGTCCGAACCTCACACTCATATAAGTATTACCTGCCCGGTGTCCCAATAATTCAGACGAGATATCCTCGATCTCGTTTCCTGGTCTGCACGAGCTAGATCACAGGGATCTCAATTTCTCTGGAAAAAAAAAGTCTTGTTGATGTTTATTACATTGCTTCGTGATTTCAAAGAATATTATTGGTATCAACTTGGTTGATAAGTGTAAAGTACTTTGGTCTATTGTGGTTGTATTCGTTCTTGATCATTATTATCTATGGAAAGCTAGTACTTGATATAGGGAAGCGCTAGCGCGACGCTAGCTAATACAGTGCCCTATTTGATCACATGATCGATATCCCGACAGATATCTTCCACAACATTGCTATTGATACGTTGGTCTCTTTTGCTGTAATTTAACTATATGTTCGTTTTTCACTTATTTCTGGAATATTTGAGGTTACAAGACTTGCTCTAAAAAGGGTTCATTTGCATTTCTCGTCAGACTACAAAGAAAGCCCCAAATCTGGTTCTAGTACTGGATTTGTTTTTGCACAGTTTCCTCTCGTAATTGAGACATGGTGAAATTTGGAAGGATATTCGATTATTCGTTCGGGCAGCCGTTTTTTTGGCTGTAGATTTTCAAAGGACAATCTCACATTTTGCAACATTCAAAATCATAAGTTTATGTGATAAATACATGTGTATTCTGGAAGTATTACTACTAATACTTACATGATAGAGCGGCGAATCTTGCTATATAAAGAGGGGCGATTATGTTGTTGTGATGGGACAGTTTTGAGGAGCAAGATCTCATCTTTTCGCTCCCACTTCCCCAAAATCTCTATAGCATCCACTACAGCTGTAAGCCTCATAGAAACCTCCAGTAGATCTTCTCATTGACCTTGGCAGCCGCCATCAATTCTGGTATCAATTTTCTGTCTTCCCATTCTGCGATCATGCTATCCTTGTATTCCCAGAGCGGACAAGGAGATTTCTTAGAAGTCTTGAAATCATCAAGGTAAGCGAGGTCGCAAGCCTCAGCTAATTCCTTTGCTTTCTCATACAATCTAACATCAACTTTGGAAATCAAATCCAGTGTGGTTAATGCATCATCCTCCTCAATGGCGGCGCTTCCTCCATATGCAGCCTCTGCACTGTCAATTTTGCCTTTGACCTCTCGAATCGTCCCCAGCCATTCTTTGAATACCGGTGGAAATGTGTCCGGCATGAGACGACTAAAAATCAATCCATGGGCTTCCAAAGTATGCTGTACTTTGAATTCCTCATCACAACTTTCGTCCATGCTCAACAAAGGTTTGGCGTCGTCCTTAGAGATTCCAAACGTAGCGTCGAAGATGATTTCCAACTGCGGGTATTTAGAGGCTTGGCGGAGTGAGTCTGGTAAGAAAACTTTAAAGGTCTGCCTGCGTTCCATCTCCATAGTATCTAGTTGCGACTGCTGTTTCCTAAGTGCAGTTCCCTTCTCCTTCACCATTCTGAAATACATTGATCTCAACCTAATCAACTCCAGCATATTTACTTGATCCGTCAAAAGACGTTTTTCGTCGAGCTCCTTCTGGAGTTTTTCAATCATCTTCACTAACTCGTCATCATAAATGTCGTTTTTGAAAATGAGATCATTGGCGAAGTTCCTTGATACATTGGGGTCGATGGCAGTAGAATAAGTCCGATGTGTATGGGGAGTTTTCTTAGTAAGAGCCATGAAAGGTCTTTGGAAAGGTTGTCGGCTCCATTTTAGTAAAGAGCAAGGACGCGAGAGACGCATTTTGGATTAGGCTGACGACTAAATTGTAAGAAACTTGAAACTTATTTGTAGTGGAAGGGTCGATCTGGAGACCGTAGTATCGATAACTAGTGTTGGAGTAATGATGATGTTTTGTTTGTACGGCTTCCGACTTCAAGGATAACTACCTGGGTACCTATTCAGGGCTGTGGCCTAATAATTAAGGCATAAATATGGTCCACACTTGCAGAGCCGAATATTGATAAAAAAAATTTAAATCGTTATTGAATTTGTATGTATATCCATCAGAACACGTCTCCACAGCTCTCATGATGTATGAAGGAGTTAGCCCCCCCCCCCTGCCAACGCATACTCTTCGACTTGAAGAATTCAGCGTGACAGGGGCAACTTCGCCAGTGGTAACATCAAACAGCTGATGGCATGAAAGTAACTTCACGGAAATGGGCCTCCTCATTTGGTTGATGCTGCGTATTCCGTGACCACAATTGATGTATACTTAAATTTGATATCATTGCGGCCAACTCCAATCCGCCGGGCGCATGTTTGCGACCAAGTCGACATATATCATACATTCCTTCATTTCTGCCACCCTACAAATACCCTACACCAATGTACCTCGTTTGTAATTATCGTTCATCTCATCCTTCTCCCTCGCTTTGTAAAGAACCTCTGGATGTCTATGCACACTCGGCATCATACCCAAACCAATAGACCTCCTAATTGCCTTTGCAATCTTTCTCTGATTAACTGGTCTTAATCCTGTTTCCTTACTTCCTCTAATCCTTCCCATTGGTGTTACATATTCTGACATGATTGAGAAATTCTACAAAATACATTAGTCCTACTCAAGCTTCTCTCGACATCGCCCTATCATTCTACTCTCACAATCCACGAAACAAAAACTAACCTTGTAACTCCCCGTAGCTATAGGATCAAAAGCAACCACATCAAAAACATCCCTTGTAACCTTTCCCCTCTTTTTCCATTTCGCCATTTCTATTCCGCTCAAATCATGCGGCGCATACACATCTCCAGCTCTCCACCTTCTATGTATTTGTTTTGTCAGAGCTGATCTCGAAACATTGTCTTCGTATTCCTGAGCCGCAGTTTGCTGCACCCTAGAATTGGCTGCTAATGCCCTGCGTCGCTCGTAGCCTTTCTCTTGAGCTTTGTTCACAAGAGACATCAGACTATCGTAACCTCTCATTTCTGAGGGAGGTGCGTCGGATCTTGGAGGAAGTTCTGCGAGGAGCATTAGCAATTGGCTTCATAGTCGAAAGATGGTTGAATTATAATTGACATACCAGCAGCCAAAATTCTACCGGTTGAAAATCGCATTCCGAGGCACGGCGATGAGACCGCAATCCGCGCGGCGTTTAAACATTGTAGTCGAGGAGGCATGATTGCTATACTTGAACGATTCAATATCAAAACCACTTGGTGTTGCTCCGTACCAAAATCTTGAAGTCCAAAGCGGGCCGAAACCCCGCATCGGAGGTGGTTATTCCGATGACCCGCAAAAATTTATTTTGATATCTACAATGGAATGATGATAGACATCAAACATTTGCGCCAGACATAACATTTTTCACATCTTTCAATTGAACTCAATTTCACAAAATGGTTCGTAAACTTAAGCATCATGAGCAGAAGCTCCTCCGAAAAGTCGACTTCACGACTTACGCATCAGATAACAATCATCGAGATGCGGCTGTGATACGAAGATATGCGATTCAGAAACCTGGGGATTATCAAAAATACAATAGACTTTGCGGTGTAAGTTTATAGTTCTCATGAAAGGAACCATAAGATACTAACATACATACGTACATAGTCCCTCCGTCAACTCGCCCACAAACTCACACTTTTACCTCCCGACTCTCCAGTTCGTCTAAAGCATGAACAGCTCCTCCTCTCTAAACTTCACGATATGGGAATCCTGCCCTCCACCGCTTCCACTTCCAAACTTTCCTCCGTTGAATCGCACGTTACTGTTTCCGCATTCTGTCGAAGACGTTTACCAGTTGTAATGACAAGATTAAGAATGGCAGAGACAGTACAGGCTGCGAATAAGATTATTGAGCAAGGACACGTTAGAGTGGGTACGGAAACTATCACAGACACCGCATTCTTAGTTACGAGAAGCATGGAAGATTTCGTTACTTGGGTGGATGGTTCGAAGATTAAGAGGAACATCTTGAAATACAGAGAGAAATTGGATGATTTTGATTTGTTGTAGAGGATCGGAGACGGAGGTTATGCATGGTTGGAGTCTTGGACGTAGGAAAATTTACTTTGGTTGGAGTTTGGGGGTTGATGGGTTTATTTGAGATGGATACCTTGAGAAAATCCATGGATAAAATAAGATGTAAAGTATGATAAGAAACTAATTATTTCGATGGCCCCAAATTTCTGAAAATTGGGTGTGGGTTAGCTTGAATATCAAAATCGTGCAAAGAGAGATGAAAGCAAGACCACAATGGAAAGTCTTGACATTATAGAATATGGAGGATGGGTGGACTCATACCTGGGTTTACATTAAATCACGGTATAGCTAAGGCTATAAAGAGCGTCTTCATTGGTTTCTCCAAATTTATGAGTTGCGTTTTTGTTGGAGATAACTCAATCTCCACAACCCTGATTGACACTGTTTTGAGCACAATACTAGGTAGTTATCCTAGTTTTATGGTCAAGGCTCACCAAAAAGCAGTCTTCTGCTATCAGATACAATTGCAAGCACATTTCCGAGCATACATTTCTATTATCTGATATCATTTCACAATTTCTGTCAATGCTTCTCACTTGCATGTTTGAGGACACTTTTCTATTTACATTCTAGAGCCATAACAGCAAGTGTTATCTATCTATCATTACATTCGAAGCATTTAGCTTTTCTAGCATACGGTCAAACAAGAGCAAGTTCTGAAAAACACCTCCTTTCCCCATAAAGAAGTCATGAGTATTTGAAATTCTTGCGCTTGTTTGCCTTAATTACACTAAAGCTTGCCACAGTCCATGCGAAGTGATCTCTCAAATACACACGCACTGCGGATCTCCTATATTTGTTTTGATACAAGCTTTCTAATCAAAAAACCCAGCACCACAACTTGCAAAACTGTGAATCCGATTCGCATTCACATGACGAAGAGAAGTCGGCATGCTATTCGCGAAAAATAAGTACGCCATCTTCGGCACGGGCATTCAGTATCTGCCATCCAACATCCATAGTTGTGCTTGATGAAGATGCACTCATTGCAGAAGTTTTAGTCATACTCCCCAAAGCAGCATCGGAAACACCGTAATATGTCTTGGTAGGGTAAAAGTTAGGTTCTTGAATATAAATTGTCTCTCCACAAAGAGTTTCCACAGCGACGAATTCGCCAGTCGTAAGAGCGCTAGCGGGGATCGTAGTACCTGCAACTGTGGTATTGCATATCGAAGATGTAGATGTGGATGTGGATATTTTTTCCGTGGTATCAAGTGTCCAAGAGGTGGGCATACCGTACCAGGTCTTTGTGGGATAGAAATTGGGCTCTTGGATGTATATTGTTTCCTCGCAGAGAACTTCGACAGCAATATATTCGCCGGTTGTGAGAGCGCTAGCGGGAATTGTTACGCCTGCGACAGCGGGGTTGCATGATGCTGTTGTGGCGGCGACCTGCTGTTTGTCTTCGTTGATGGGTGTTAGGATAAGCGTTGGGATTGACTCTGTTGATACTGATACTGATGCAGATGCCTGAGTCTCGGTGGAAGGATCTTCGGATGAAGAAGCAGATGCAAATGCAGATACACGAGTCTCGGTAGAGGGATCTTCAGAAGCAGAATCAGAAGCAGATGCAGATGCAGGAGTCTCAGTAACAGGATCTTCGGATGAAGAAGCAGAAGCAGAAGCCGGAGCATCAGTAAGAGAATCTCCAGATGCAGAAGCATCAACCTGCGTGCTTGCAGCAGGAAAACCAGAAGTAGCAAAACTATATGGTGTATTCCCAAACGTGCTAGTCACAGCAATAGCTCCCGCTGCGAAAGTGCTGGAGCTAGAGCTAGACCGTGTGGGTTCCGGCACGCCCCATTCTGTAGCGGGGAAATAGTTGGGTTCTTGGATGTAGACGGTTTGGCTTGAGATGATGACGATGCCGACCTGTTGGGTTGGGGTTAGTGATGGTGTTCTTCTGGAAAGGCGGATTAGGTGGCTTTTTTGAGTGATTCGGGGCTGAGAAACTTGATGATAGGGTGATAGGGTGATATGAGAAGTAAAAGGTAAGATCAAATAATCATGATAGGAAGGATTTCCGTAACTTACCTGTTGACCCGTCGTCAAAGCAGAAGTAGCAATTGTAGTGAACAGACCAAAAATACCTGATATCCGCACTCCTGTAGCTTCATCCTCGCTGCGCTTGATTGGGTTTCCGGAAACAATGACGAAGAGAATTAATAGGATTGTTAGAAACTTGATTTTAGAGACGGGAACAAACATTTTGAAAGAGTGATGGGTGATTATGTGTTTGTGTGTTTTATTTTGTTTTATTTTGTTTTGTTTTGTCTTGTTTGCAGGGTGTTGTTATGTGTGAAGAGGGTTGGACTGTGGGAAGGGGAAGAAAGGGGAAGAGAAGGAGGAGAGAAAAAGAAAAAGAAAGAGAAAAATAAGAAATGATAAAACTACCTACCAGGAAACATCAATGAGAGACAATGACCAAACATTCAATGACTCCGCCACTTTTCTTCCAAATTCCCTTCCAATTTCTTTTCGCATGTCCATTTTTCCACAATTAGTGAATATTATAGATCCGAAATGAGAAGCTAAAATCAAATCATGATACCATGAAGATGGGAATCAACACTCCGAAGCCCGAGAAGTGAATTAGTACCTAGGTAAATAGAATGTTTGTGATGATATGTGCAGATGTTTGGTTTGTGAAGTGTATTGATGATGGTTTCTAAATAGAAAGCAAATAGTTGGAGCGAATAGTCGGAGCAAATAGTAAACATTTTCTAGGAAATAGAATCACAGAGTAGATAGACAATCTTTGATAATAACATCTTCTTGAATACCTCAATTCGACTCACCACCAAATGCACAATGCAAAAGAACTATTTAGTCCACATAAATGCCACTCCTAGTGAAAAAATCAGCATCAATATATATCTACTACTCATTCATTCATTCATTCATCCATCTCATCAGTATTCTCACTAGGTAGTTACTAGGTATGTAGTTACTATACAGTAAATATCAAACTACCCCTCATCCAATCTACTTCACCATCTCCCTCTCCAACACCCAAGCAACCCGACCATCACCATCACCAACAAATCCCCAATCCCCAATCCCCAAACCAAACCAAACCAAGCTAATTTCGCATTCGGCTTCGGGATATCTAATCTAGTCATATCCACAAGTCCATCAAGTAATCAAGTAATCAAACCCCTCATATACCAATCTTAGGTAGCTACTGTAAAAATGTAACGAGAAGCGGGGAAGCTTGTTTCCAAATGTTTATATATAGCTCCCCAATAACCCAGATATCCTCTCTTTGAAAAGTGTGCTTCTTTCTCAACTACTATTGATTTCGAAAAGCTTTTGGATCTTTGGAGTTCTTCGTGTTGTATTGTATCATAACTATACATACATACATTTTATTTGTACTTTTGAGTTTGAGAAAGTTTATTGTACTTTACTTCCAGCTTTCGATATCTTTGTATTATTGTATCTCCATACATAACAAGGAATCAATCACATACACAGTTGTCAAGATGGATCGTCAAGGAAATGGTTCGGCGAAGGGCAGTCCAGCGAAGGGCAGTCCAGCGAAGGGCAGTCCAGCGAAGGGCAGTCCGGCGAAGGGTAGTCGCAGTATGTACACCTCCTATTACCCCTGTGAATCTTACCTGCTGTAGCAAAGTCTTCGCTCGACTAATATATCCACAGACAGGGATTCAAGAGAAGTTCAAAGAGAGGCAACTGGGTATGTCGATTCTCTTTCCTCTTCCCCCATCTATTCCCCCCTCTTCCCTACACCTAAACTAACAACGCCCCAGCATGACCCTCCCTCTCTCCTCGCAACCCCCAACCCGCCAAAATCCCCCAATCACAACTACAGCAACCACGGCAAGCACAGCAGCCACACCCAACACCACCCCAGCTCCACAACCTCGGCGCCCACACCAACACCCCATCCCCCCACCAATCCACCCCCCCTTCCACCCCTACACACCCCAGCTCAACCCACCCGTCTTCACTCCGGAAAGTCTCCCCAACAGAAGAAACTTCCCAACCCTCGCACCCCTCCCCATCGCCGACCTCTACCAGCCGGGACAAACTTCCTACTCTCCACACCAAGGAGTGTTCGGTGGTGCATCGCTAGGAGCCGGAACAGGAGCTTCCCATGCGATTCCCGTCGGCGGCGCTGGTGACATGCAAGCCGGCACATCTTCCAACGCTGGACTTCCTAACCCCAAAGGAAGATATACTCTCAAGAAGCGAGAGTCTAACCCCAACCGATCGGCGCCTGTTTCGAGGCCATATATCGTCAGACCGAAATCCAAATCCGGCGCCAAATCTTCCCGAGTTTCGAAATCCAAGAAACGCGCAGAGTCCTCGGGCACAGCAACACCCGCTGCAGAGGATTTCGAAAGAAATATGGATACCGTGATGGAGACCCTAAGTAAATCCCTCTTATTCCTCTAATTGTCTCTTGAAACTTGCTAATACAATTGTGATATAGCTGGTGTGATTGTCAATTTGAATGGTATCGCACAGGTTATCAATAATGTACGAATTCAGGAGGAGCAGAGAATTCAGGCGAGAGCGGCTGCTGCTGCTGGAAGAGGAGATCTTGTACACGAAGAAGAAGAGGATGAGGAGGAAGATAACGAAGAAGAAGAAGAAGAAAGTATGTTATCTGATTATGCTGTGATGATTGACTTTGCTAATATGTTCTAGACTGATTGACGTCTCAATCTTCCTAATCTTGTCGTTGGTTGTCCTGAATTGTTGCCCTAATATGAGCCCAAGGGTTTGGTCACCAAGCAGAGACAACCAGAGATCTTTCACACTTCCGATTCTTCGACTGTCTGTCAGCAGGACGTTTTTAACAATTTTACATACAAAACAGATACAAATTCACGTGTCCTCCTGTACCGATGGGATGATGTCCAAGGATTGTCGATCCGGAGTTCTAAGGACTTCAGTGGCTCTAGCGCGCTTTTGGGATGTATACTCCTGGGTATATAGAGAAGTGCCATACATGGTTGGATACTACAGAGCTCTTCAAGGACGGGTTCCTTGGAGTACGGGCGTCTGACTGGATACTTTTGTAGCCTTTTAAGATACTTCGGGATGGGAAGTTTTGGTTTTATGATAGAAATAATGAATGTTGATTACCGCATTCGATGGCTTCGTGAAGAAAACAATAATGTGCCACTTGAGTAATAACTTGCTTACAAAGACAATAATCAACACCATCGCTACTGTATAAAACGATACTTTCAAATCTCTCAACTTCAAACAGCATTCTCGATTGAAAGAAATTCGGAATGAAATGTAAGCCAGTTGATAGTCGATGGCAAACTAAACATTCCATGGTACCATCATTTATTGTAGTCTGCCCAAGATATGGTATTTTGATCAAATCGATGCAACCGAACAAGTTATTCACCTATCAACGCTACAATGCCCCAGTTCCCAAAGTCCTCGAAAACACCCAAACACAACACTCGGAGACCTCATCTCTGAATGCAACTACCCGTGGACATTCGAGAAACAGCGAACATGTAGCGAGAAATTACATATCATCTGCAGATAGCAAAAGGAAAATTCTTCTACCACAGCCTCGAATTCGTTCCAACTTCTCAAGAACTTTCCGGATCTGCAGCGAACTTTCGTATTGTAGAAGGAGAAAACCAATAGAATAGAACATCTGTGAAATCTGAAGCAAAAGAATATAACCCTTTGACTACAGTGCATTGTTTTCTTTCTCTCCAGATCTCAAAATGAAAATAGCATCGTGAGTCACTAATAGTAAGTATTTGATTGCCATTCACCTTTCTTAGTCTAAGAGCAATGACCTCGCGAAAGAATGATAAATTCCTTGTACAAGATAATGAGAGGACAATTAACCTTTCGATCGACCCCCACAAGAATTAAAATGAAAGATGTAAAGAAACTACTAACTATAGTCTATAAATGACATGCATGTATGTCCAACCTCAAAAATTGACATTGCAAAACTCCAGAAATAACCATCATGAATAATCCAAATAATGTGACTTCTGGCCTCTATTGCGAAATAGACCGATTCAGATGCTCGAAATGCGAGCACGACGATTATCGCCACAGATACAGATGTCAGAGACATTTGATTGGGGATGCTTATTGTAGAGAAGCGATACCCATGATCACGCCTGATAGGAATGTGTTTTGTAGAGATTGCGCAGAAGAGTAAGTTTGGAGTCTTTCCACGTCTCTAGACCATGACTAAAAATTATCGGCAGTGACGATCTGGATATAAGTAACCAGGGTCGTATGTCACCGGAACTACCAGCAACTCGATATGTGCCGGTCAGCAGTAATATTACACAAGGAGGAAGGGCGGAAATTCAGCCTGTGTCTTCCAATATTTTGCAATCGTCGGGCCTTGCCGATCAAGATATGGCATCAAGAGGGTGGAATCAGCCTGGAGGTGTTCAACTTTCGACGTTAAACTCACAATCCTCATCTCATGTATCTCCAAACCAAGATCTCGCGATAGCATCACTAGCGTCTCAAAATGCCCTCTCAGTATCGCCACCATCAGAGAATAGTAACATAACCACAGCACCACCACCACCAACACTAGCAACAGAGCCAACACCACCATCAACACCAGCACCGGAACCAACACCACCATCAACACCAGTACCAGGACCAGCACCAGGGCCATCACAGGAACCAGGACCATCACCAAACCCAAACCCATCACCAAACCCATCACCAAACCCATCACCAAACCCATCAGCGGAACCAGAACCATCACCATCACCATCACCATCACCCGCACCCGCACCCGCACCCACAACAAGACAACCCGGAATCTGGGCAAGACTCCGCAGCTGGTGCTGTTGCACATCCGCCGAATCCTCTACATAAAGAAAATTTTGCAGCAAGAAATAAATAGCCTTCAATGACATTATTAACAAAATGACGTTATCAACACAATGACATTGTTACCACAATAACAAATTGGACATTCATATTTTTCTGACTGCTGTGGTATCATCCCGTTGCTTTGAGGTTAGATATGAAATGAAGCTAATTGTTGTGCTGTGATATTTGATGTATGGATGTGAGATGAGATTGTGAATTTCGTGTTGAGGATTGATAGTCGTTTGTTTACTGCACAAGCGAGGATTGGTTTAGTGAGATGGATTTGGGTTATCACGTGTATTTGAATAGGTGAGGTGGTAATGACATTCAAAGATATCATATGATTGTCGTCATTGAATAGGGCTATTAGAAAATAGTGTACGAGTAGGATATCTTGTTGACTTTATGAAGGTATAGTTCAATGTTGGGCATTTGTCAGGATGATCATCATGTTTTATTTTGTATGTAAATAGAGGACTAATTATATAACATGTGTATCTTTTGATGGTCAGAATGCACTTGCATGCTATATTATATGGTGCAAAGTGATGTGATTTAATATAGATAGGTAGTAATGTTAGACTATGCCTCATACTTCTGATGAGATAAGTCAACCATCATGTGCTTGAGAAGAGCAGAAGCCTGTTTGGACGGTTCAGTTGTACGAGAAGCAATTATAGAAACAGCAACAAGGTTATTGTAGCTGATGCCAGAGAAAGAATTTTGAATGGGATCGGTTACATATCGATAGAGATTTGTATAAAAAGCTTTGCACTCCTGAGAGTTATCAAAAAGAAAGAATGTATCGACAAGCCCTGCACTCCTGAGAGTTATCAAAAAGAATATATCGACAACCTCTGTACGGAGTAGCATCTCAACCTGACTGTATCGCGTGTAATAATATCGTACCTACATCAAACATATCTTTCCACGAGGCGAAGTGAAGGATGAGTGGAGACTGATTGAATTTCCTTTCGTAAGCAATACCATATCCAACCAATCACAGTTCGTCACGGTCCACAGCAACAAACACAGCCAGTGTTGAAACCCAAAGATCCGAGGTGATCTCGAGGTTAAACCAGCCTTATATTCTGAAATTGATCGACTGCGTGAATAAAGTCAAAGAATTGGGCGCTGTCGATCGAAAAGCCTAATCGCCTTTCCTTGCATGGATTGCGTGCAGGCTGGACTCTGTGCTCTGTGGTTTCTACTCGGTCGTTACTGATGGTCCCGTTTTTTGAAACCTGACCTGTGAATAGAGTTCATCTAGAATCATCATCGTGATATGAAGAGAGCACGTTAACGCCCATGACTATTTTGACCGCTAATGTGGCGGTTAAGGTATGACTAGGTACCTATCTGGTTGTATCTAACGGGGCGTCGTGGTGATAAATGGATGCGAACACCCGTTATCTCGTGGCGCAGTATTGTGAGTTTAGTATGTGGCCATCGAGGTCTCCCTAGATTATATGTCACTTCCCATGCGGCTCTGTTGAAGGCTGAGGTCTGGTAGATGATGTACTAAGCATTTAGCTTGTATCATTAGCATATATACCCGAGCACAACCCGCGGGAACTACCAAAACTAGGTACCTAGTTACACACCAAAATGACTGACCATTAGAAGTTTGGATGGAATTGTTTCATTGTTTATTGTGAACCTTATTTGTGAATGGAATGTTGAATGTATCGTAGATTGTCCCTAAGATACGAGTGCGTCATCGTCATTCATTCGCTTTGCGACGCCAAACTTTCCACGCTGCATAAGTTGGTCATTTTTTACAAGGATACGCCCCTCCAGCTCTCAGGCCAGGGCGAATAGATAGAAGGTGTCTACCTAGATTATAATACCTACCTCTTGTAATATGTGCGGAAATGTGAAGAATGGATTGAACGAACATTTGAGAGGTTGGGGAAAATCAAGAGATTAATGATATAATCACGATATAAACGTAAATACACGATAATACCTGAATTCCTTCATGTTTATCTCTCCAGCAGCTTCACACCAGAAGAAATGCGAGATCTGACCATCTATCTACCTACATCTTCACCTCTACCCAACATCTCAACAATTATAATAAACTGTATCAGTCAAGTCTCAGAAAAGCTTTACAGACAGACAATAAGTATCACAAGGCCCAAAATGGGACCGAACACAAACTTCTCATTACTTCCTTTTCCTCGAATACTGACTGTACCTAGGTCGGTTGTCACGCTTCCTTGGATGATCCAAAACTTAATCCCAGCGCTACGAGGGTTGTTTTCCTTCACCAGATCAAATACTCCAAGGTTCCCCGTGGTTGAGGTAGCTGCCCAAAGAGATGAGAGATTAGATGAGTAGACGCCCGAGATCTTGTTGTGATTTACCTAGTAATAGTAGTCGTTGTGATTCCGTGTTGTATGTATAGAGTATAGTAAACTGCTTGCTTTGGTTCTTTCGTGGAGTAATAAAAGTTGAGTGTGTGTGTTGTGTGGATTTGTGCATTCGTACATTCAACCGGCGAAAAAGCTTGACTTCGCCCAATTCATATATGTACACTGACGCAAATTTCTAATCCACTTCCACTTCCACTTTCATCCGAAGTCCCCACTGTCAAATTGTTCTACCCCCCTCCCCCCCCGATTACTCGAATATCGTATCTTTCTGGAAATTTAAAGAATCACCCCTCATCTTCTACTTACCATAAGGTTACATATATCTGTTATATCCTCGAGTACATATTCCATATAATAATAAGCTTCTCACCAACATCATCACAACATCCATCATTCATTCACTCATTTCTCAAACTACATAACATTGTATAAATCAATCATTTGGCTTATATCACGAGATGTCTACATAAGCTATTGGCGCATAAGGCCGTGGGACCAACCATATCAACCTTGGAAATCCTAATCATTAAATTTATTCACTACCTACCTACCTAGTACCTCCCTACATACAGATACGCTCGTGTCAGGAGGGGCAAGAGGAAGAGTGAGCGCGCAAAGTATCAGCAGCAAAGCCTCGATCCAAAGTAATCCTCCAACTTCCAACCCCCCTCAACCAACAAATAACAACAATCTACAACTTCTGGTCTTCTTTTTCTTATTTTGACAAAAATCACCTACAACCAACAAATCTACTTACAAACATATACTGTGTGGTCTCCGGACACATATACGCTTTACCCTTACTTTTTGGGCAATAATTACAGGGTAAACAATTCAAAATGCCTGAAAGAGTTGTTCGCAGCTCTTATCATGACCGAGAGGTCGACTATTATTCCTCCGATGATGAACGGTCAACCTACGGTCGTTCGAAACCAAATGGTAGTACTTATCGTACCGTCCAACGTTATCGGGTCGCACCTAGTCGAGGCGAGGAAATAGACGACACTCGATCCGTTCGTTCTTCCCATCGAGAGTACGAAACTCGACAGGGTGATCGAGTTGAAGTGGATCGTCGAGTCGAAATTGATCGCGAACGTGAACGATATGAGCCAGAAGTACGACGAACGGAACGCATCGAAGTCGACCGAAGAGTTGAGGTTGACCGCGAAAGATACGAACCCGAGCCAAGACGTACCGAACGTATTGAGGTTGATCGCAGAGTAGAAGTGGACCGATATGATCCAGAAGTCAGAAGAACGGAGCGAATTGAGGTCGATCGAAGAGTTGAAGTTGATCGTGAACGGTACGAACCTGAGAGACCCCGTTCAGCTGTTGACTATGATCGAGCGGTGGAATATCAGAGAAGTACAGTTGAGCGAGCTAGAGAACCCGAACGTGAACGAGATCGCACTAGAACAGTAGTTTATGAGCGGGAGCGGGAACGAAGCGGGAGTCCCCTACCTTGGGAACGCCGTCGGAATGATAGACCATGGGAGACGGATCGCGAAACTGATGTCACAGTCGAAAAGACAATCGCTCGACGTCATAATGAACCCTATGAACTCGAAAGATATTCCCGAGAGACCGAATACTATGATCGACCAGAACCTACCCCACCACCAATTATCATCCGACAAAGAGCTCAAGAACCCCAACAAATTATTGTTCAAGAAGCGCCAAGCCCCGCTCCAATTATCATACCTCAAATTGCGCCAGAATCACAGCGGGTGGAAGTTATCGAAAGGAAGACGGAGATACAACAAGAAATCGTTCCACGACCTGAACCACGCAGAGAAGAGGATGAATACTATTACCGCCGAGATGTTCGTGAGGTTGGTGGTAGAAGAGATCGAGACGATGATTATGATCGTCGTTACGATGATGGATATGATAGTGAAGGTTATGTCATACGAAAAAAGGTTGTCAAAAGAGAAACACGCAGTCGTAGTCATAGCCCTCATCACCGAAGACATTTGGCAGAAGGTGCCTTAGCTGGAGCTGGTGCAGCTGCTCTTTTGGCAAGCCACAAGGAAAAGCAAGGATCTGAAATTGCCCATCGTGGTAGAAACGTCATTGGTGGAGCTGCTTTGGGTGCGATTGGTGCCGAAGTAGTTACTAGAGCACGCAGTCGTTATCGCGACAGTCGTGAGGGCAGAAGCAGGTCGCGATCAAGCAGCCCACATGGTCATCATAAGTTAAAGACTGCCCTTGGTTTGGCAGCTGCTGCAATTGCCGCTGGAGCTGCTGTCAAATATGCCCAGAACAGAACTGCAAACAAGGAAGAGTTGGTTCGTGGCCGAAGTCGACAAAGAAGTATGTCTCGTGGTCGCCGCTATTCTGATGGCGATGAATATTGGTCCGATGAGTACGAAAAGCGGACTACCATCATACGCGATGCAAGTAGGAGCAGAAGCAAGAGCATACATGCCGATCCAGCGCATCGTAAGAAATCCATGGCAAAAGCTGGAGCTGGAGCTGCTATAGTCGCTGGTGTCGCGGAGCATCTCCGGAATAAATCCCGAAAGCGTAGTGGTCAACGATCGCAATCACGAATTCGAACTGCTGCGGAGATAGCTGGATCAGGTCTTGCGGGTGCTGCAGTGGCCGGTTTGTATGAGAATAGAAAGGCCAAGCAGGAAGCCGAGGAGGATGATGTATACGAGAGACGGGAGAGAAGAAGAAGCAGGACTAGGAGCAGAACTAGAAGCAGGTCGAGAGCCAGATCTACAGGCGTATATTCTGATCCAGGTGTTGACCCAGAATTAGGCATGGTTCAGTACGGTACTGAACCTGTATACACGCACCAGCAGCCAGCACCATTCGATCGACCTAACGAGTACGATCCAGCTGTCGCGGCGGCCGCAGCTGGAGCTGCTTACGGTGCTACCAGACGTAGTCGAAGTCGATCACGCCGACACAAACGAGATTCATCTAGCGAAGATGGAGAACGACCACGATCGCGATCACGAAGTAGAAGCCGTAGCAGAGTACGAGATCTTGCTGCTGGTGCGTTGGGTACAGGTGCGGCCGCTATTGGAATCAATGAATATAGAAAGAGAAAAGAGAAAAAGGAGAAGAAAGAGAAGAAGGACGCAGAAAAACATGAGCGTGAGCGCGAACGAAGACGTGAGGTCCCCCAGCACTCTAGATCAAGTTCCCGCTCGGTTTCCCCGTCGGAAATAAGATCGTCTCTATCCAAAAGATTTTCAAATCTTATCCCCAAAAACCCCGAATGATCTTGTTATTTCATTTTCATGTCCATAGGTACTTCCAATATCTGTTAAATCATTTGTTCGAGTGGCTCGGCCTCATGTATCTCTTTCTTTCGTACTGACATTCGTTTTGAATCAGGCTATGAAGACGAAGCACCTGAAAGTTACTACACGAATTTCCGTGATGAGACATATTCGCCTTCGCCGCCTCACGCTTCGGGAGGCTCATACTATCCTGAAAATAATGCATTCCCACCACCTCCTCCTTCTAACCCAGAAACTTTCACGCATCATGGAAATAAATCTACACCTTTTGTTAATGAAATCCCTCCTATTCCTCCTTACAACCCTCAAGATTATGCAAGTCAACGCCCCACTACTCATGATCCTCCTCATTACCCACCTTCATCCAGAATTCCTGGTGACAATGTGAGTACTCATCAATCTTCGAATCCCGAACCTTTTATGACAGTACCTCATCATACAAGAGAGGAGTCTTATTTCCCTTTTCATGAAACCTCTCCACCTCAAACTGATCATGTTTACGACCGGGAGGGTGCGTTGCTATTATTCATTCCTTTCCATGTGTACAACATAATTAATATGATTCATCAATATACTAATACTTATTTTTCTAGATCGTCTAAATGTTCCAAAACCATCAACACCCGATTCACCCTTGACACCAATCGAAGCTACTCCCTCAAACAAATCTGTCATGTTCGCTCCTCTATCTCCCACTTCTTCCCGTCGCTTAGAACGTATACGCAATTCTAAAGCGGATCAATCAACTTCCACGGTAAATACATATGAACAACCAAATCCATCTTCGGATCGTCGTTACAGAAGAAGACGAAGACGTAACTCGGATCCTTCTTCTGATCGACCTTCCAGACCTCGTAAACACCGTAAACATAAGAAAGGAAGACATGGTGATGAGAGTGATAGTGAAAAGAGCGAAGATGATGATGTGGAGGTGTTGCCAGCAAGGTTTGATAGAGATGGGAGACCGTTGAGTCGGAGTAGAGATGGGAGCGGCAGTCGCGAAAGAGAGAGAGATATTGCGAAGGAGTTTGGCGGTGGGAATGAAATGGTTGAGAGGGTGGTTAGGGGGGTGGGAGATGTCGTTGCCGGGAAACAGACGTGGGGGGATCTTTTGATGGGGTTTGTTAAGGAGGGTGGGTTGGCGGGAGGTTCGAGTCGTGGTTCGGTTGCGGATGTAGAGGATGAGGAGAGGGAGAGGGAGAGGATTAGGGGGAGAAATGGCAGGAGAGCTAGTAGGAGTAGAGGGAGGGATAGGGATAGGGATAGAGACATCTAGGGATTGGATATAGCGGGTGTGCTTTCTTTCCTCGTTTTTTTCTTTTTGCTTTTTGTTATTTTCCTTTCTGCGATACTTGGGATGGGTAATGATGTCACGGCCGTGGAAATAATACCTTTTCTTTACTCTTGGTTTTGCATTGGATTTTCTGCATTGGATTTTTTGCGTTGGATCTATTTCGTTGTGTTTTTCTTTTAGATACGCATTTATGATTATCATGATATCATAGATATGGATATGAAATATGAAATATGATTACGAAATATGGATATGAATTTCTTTTGGATTTGCATTTGGACTTGCATTTGGACTTGCATTTGCATTTGGGTCTGGACTTGTAGATGAATTTCAAATACCCATCTACCTGCCTACCTACCTACCTACCTACCTGATACATAATTTGAGTTGAGATGTGCTGGAATATGAATGTGAATATGAATTGATTTGGTAGGATATGAATGAGATTGAAACTTGATGATTATTTTCCGTTTGTATTGTTTAGATATTTGGATATTTGGATTCCTACTCAAGTGTTCAGAGGTGCTTGGATGATACTTGAATAATACTTGAATAATACTTGATTATGTGATGTATGGAATGTATGGAATGATATGTGATATGTGATATATGAAGGGAATGGAGGGAATGGAGGGAATAAGATGTTGATGGGATGCGAGATATGCTATACTTTCTATGATAGGCTTGAAGTTCTGCTGTTATTTATTGAGCAAGGGAATGAGAGATAGATGGATGGATAGATGGATAGATGAGTAGATGGGGGTAGGTGGTTAAGGGGGTAGGTGGTTAAGGGGTAGGTAAGGGGGTGATTGGATGTATGTACTATGTATGTACTATGTATATGTTACTTTATTTTGTGTAATGTAATGGAGTTTGTATTGGGTTGGGGTGGAAATGGGGAGGGGGAGAGAATAGTGAGGATGAGGGGGAGAATGGAGAGGAAGATGGAGATGGATATGCTAGTGCTGCTAATTTACCTGTAACTTATAATCAGAAGATGGAAGTCAGAATTAGGAAGTCGATTTTTCCAAGACTACGATACTGGACGGGGCAAGACAGGAGAGGATTGAAAGGTTAAGAGCAGAAAAAAAGGAGAAAGAAGGTTATCTTGAGAGGGGTGTCTTTCACATACTACGTATGTGTGTAAACAGTGGAAATGTGTGTATGTGAATGCTCATATGCTTTTCCCATCCTTCGCTATGCTATGTATAAATTGGGGTATCATCGCTTAAAAATGCTAATATAGTGACTGTTTTTCTAGATGGATTAAACCATTTGCCGGCTGTGAAGGAAAAGGGATTAGTGAGTGAAATCGCTCATGCTGCAAGCTAGCCAGGAATTTTCACATACCGGAATAAATTGCCTTAGTTTAATTCCCGCCTGACCAAATACTGCTGCTGTTTCCGCATCCATACTGTATCCTTGACTGTAAACCACTTCTGAAATTCCGACTTGCACAATCTTGATACTGCATGTGAGACAGGGACAGGTATCGCAATAGAGGATGGCATTCTCGCGGACTCTTTCTCGACCGGCTTCGAGAAGGGCGTTTTCTTCTGCGTGGAGACACAGACATGTGCCGAGTCCTACTCCAGAGCCTTGTCCTTCGTTACAGCGAGAACAACCTCCTTCTCCGCAGTTGAGTAGACCTCTGGGTGTACCATTGTAGCCGGTTGAGATGACTCGTTTTTCGCGGACTAGGACGCAGCCGACGCGGCGTTTCATACAGTTACTGCGCTGGGCGGCGAGTGAAGCAAGTTGCATGAAATATTGATCCCAGCTTGGTCGGAGACGGTCTTCATTTGTTAAATCGAGTTTGCCGAGTGTAGCGTATAGGTGGGCGAGATCTGAGGAGGTATTGAGCAGACGAATGGTAGCGCGGGAAATGAGGGATTGGAGACCGCGTTCGGGGTCGTAGAGATGCTGATCGGAACGCAGGAGGAAATCTTCGAGAGTGATTGGTGTGGAAGGTGTGTTGGGACGGGCTTGGAAGCGTTTCCAGCGGATGGAGACTGGGGCGTCAACGCTGACGAGAATAAAGAAGGGGCGTCGGAGAAGGGCGTCAAGGATAGACTCGGTATAGATATTGGTTGTTACCCATCGTTCGCGCCAGCGCTTGGTTACGAAGTCGAGGAGGTCTGTGGTGCTTGTAAACGTATATTGGGATTGCGATTGAGGTTTTGCCTTCTGTCTCAGAGCTATGCTATTCTCTTCAACATTTTCTGATTCTTTGGTTGAAACGCCATTGGTGATGTGAGTAGAGATTTTGTTGCCTTGCTCTGGTCGAAGGTAAAGGTGAGTAAAGCCATGGTGCTCTACAAGATATTGTGCGATTGTACTCTTGCCAGCACAAATTCCTGTGATCAAAGGTCAACTAGATATTATTTCATATAAGTTTAGAATATTCACTTACCTCCACACAGACCTATAAACATGACTTTTTAACTTTCTTCTTATCCCAAAGTTTCCTAAAACCTCTATTACAATTTTTGCTTCTCCAATTGTGTGAAGATGTGTGGTGAGAGGTTTTGTAAATTCCCATGGAAGTGTGAAATAGCAAAGGCAGCTTGGAGAGAAACAATCATAAATATGCCGGAGTATCACCGATTGGCTGATTATATAACCTCGGACCATGTGAGTTGAATCCTTGTCTTACTTGAATCACTCAACGTGCTGTATCCCACTAACCTAATTGCCCCTCCTCCATCTATCTCATGATTTCAACCCAAGACTCTAGTGTCACATTACACCTCTTACAACTTGACTTCATTCATAAGATACTTTCACCTCTTGCAAGATCTCAAAATACCACATCAACTCTTACAAAATCTTAACAAAGCTAACCAGATTGCTTTGATATTTAGAGTCAAGACTGTACCCAAGATACCGACGTTGCCTTTATTGAAGAAGGCCCTTGGGACGGTGAGGTAGAAGAATTAATAACCTCATTTTCTACTATTGAAGAGCTATACACAGCTATTCGCGTGAGAAAGGATAACAACCAACTCGACATGGCTTTAAAGTTCGCCCCATTCGCTTCTGAAATAGAGCTACCATTTTACACAGCTCTTTCCCAACTAAAGATCGATCATGATAAACTGGACGATTCTGCAAGACCTGTTCTTGGGTTATATGAACCAAGAGCTACACAGAGCCCTGATCAAAGTTCTCGTATGAGAGTTCTTGGTAATGCTTTGAGTAGCAACGAGTATGGATTCACCTTCGTGTTTCAATAACGCGTACTGATTCATTCATAGTGTTCCATCTGGCCACATTCGAGCTGAGGGCAAAATCAAGAATGTTAATACCATCGAAGATTTCAAAAATATGGATAAACAAGCAATGTTACAAACTTCTGCTAAACAAGTAAGTCCCGTGATCTTCTGATCGACTCGCTTCGATGCCGTTCTGACAGGGGCAGATTTGGGATGCTATTAATGACGGCACCATTTATTCCATCCCTTCATTACTTTCTTCATTCACTATTTTGTCGTTTGCAAATTTGAAGAAATACACTTTTACATACTGGTTTGCTTTTCCTGCTCTCCATTCGGAGCCGGCATGGCGGAAAGTTGAACAGCCGCCCAAATTCAGCGCTGAAGAAACCACGGCGCTTACGGAAGAACTTGGTACATGGCGTTACAGCCACGACAACAGAGAGCATGGATTCTTTCTAGCCAAGCGAGTATATTCATCCTCGGATCAGCCACAAGATCCGGAGAATGAATCGACCTCTGACCTGCCCTTCAGGTGGGTTATTGGATCCTTGAGAGAATTCGAAAATGGTTTCTTTAGTGGTGTAGATACAAAGGATCAATACGTATCTTTTGTTGACCCGTCTACTTATCATGAGAATCCGGGGTGGATGCTACGTAACCTGTTAGTTCTAGTTAGACGGAGGTACAAGCTCGACAGAGTCCAAATACTTTGCTACAGAGATAATCATGCAAAACGCCATGTGCCTCAGAGTTTAATCTTGATTTTAGAGAGCATCTACGACCCAGAATATCAGCTCACTGCCCCGGATCAGATTCCTAAAGTAACAGGCTGGGAGCGTAATAGTCTTGGAAAGCTCACTGCGAAAGTCACCAATTTGGCTCAATACATGGATCCCGCTCAATTGGCCGACCAAGCGGTAGATTTGAATCTTAAATTGATGAAGTGGCGCATCGCACCTGAATTAAATTTGGATGCTATTAAAAACACGAAATGCTTATTACTCGGAGCTGGAACCCTTGGGACATACGTTTCGAGACTTCTGATGGGTTGGGGAGTACGCAAAATCACCTTCGTTGACAATGCCTCTGTGTCTTTTTCGAATCCTGTTCGCCAGCCATTGTTCGACTTCAAAGATTGTATTGATGGCGGTGCCAAGAAAGCATTTAGAGCATCTGAAGCTCTTCAGGAAATTTATCCAGGAGTTGATAGCACGGGACATGTAATGGCAGTACCAATGCTTGGACATCCGATCACAGATGAAGCTGCTACTAAGGCGAATTTCGAGCTTCTACAAAAGCTTATTGAGGATCACGATGCCATCTTTTTATTAATGGATACTCGTGAGAGTAGATGGCTCCCAACTGTAATGGGAAAGGCAGCTGGCAAGATCGTTATGAATGCAGCTTTAGGGTTTGACACGTATGTTGTGATGAGGCATGGGGTTACCCCTGAAGATGGAGGTCCTGCCGCTCTTGGCTGTTACTTCTGTAATGACGTTGTAGCGCCATCTGACGTAAGTTTTCTAGCTATCCTTCCTCTTTACATGATTTACTAACATGACTCTTTTAGTCCGTGAAAGATCAAACTCTTGATCAACAGTGCACAGTCACTCGACCAGGTGTTGCACCCGAAGCATCTTCTAAGCTTGTGGAACTGCTTGCTTCTGTTCTTCAACATCCGCTGAAAGGTGCTGCTCCAGCTCCGAAGCTCTCCTCAAATCAACAATCTGGTCAACTGGAGTTCGATCGGGACCCACCGAATCACCCTCTAGGTCTCGTGCCTCATCAGATTCGAGGTTTCTTGGCCGCTTACAAAACAATGCTAATCAGCGGCCCTTCTTATGATTGCTGTTCAGCCTGCTCGCCAAAGATTTTGAATGCATACAAAGAAGATGGATGGGAATTTATCAAGCGCGCATTGACTGAAAAGGACTATATTACCGAATTGAGTGGCTTGGCAGAGGTTCAACGTAAAGCCGAAGCAGCTGCAAATGATGTAGAATGGGATAGTGATGAAGAGGGCATGGAAGATGAAGAGCCTGAATTACTATGATTGTGAGCTTTATATATGTTTCCGGACATCGAGATGGCGTTAAGCTATATATGGAATGGGCATTGATGGTATGACTTATGATTCTATTGGCGTTTTGCAGATGGTGGTGGAGGATTTTAGATTGGTTGGCGTGTTTTTGGGGATAATATATGGATGATGAGCTTTCTCGGGGTAGTAGTAGACTAGATATCTCAGATTGGTGGTTCTGATGGTTTTGGTAGTTTAAGTCTCACGGAATCGAGATAATTGAAACGATCTTTAAGGGCAACTAATTATGTCTAAATATAAGCTCGACGTGACTATTCTGTATGTGCGATGGTAGTTTCAATCTTGTCAAAACTTTAATTTTTTAATTGAGTCTCTGAAATGGTTCATCGATATCTTAATTCGATTAGTGACCCAGTCCAGCAAAGCTAATAAGTTGTTTCAAATAGAATAGGGATTAGTGAGGGGTAGCTCTCCAACATCAATGATTGGCTGTATTTTAGTGCGGATCTAAACGGGAGTTGCCGCACATTCTCCAAGCTTCGAAGGCCAATGGCAAAAAAGTTAATGAACACCTTGAAGCTTCTTAGTACGTCAATTGTAATTCTTCTATCATACCGTGAGTCAAACGACTTTACTGCTTCTTCTGTTCTCATCTAATCCTTTGGTTCTTTAGATACTGTACATAGCATTACCATTTCTCAACCATGCGCTCCCAATTGACCCGCAGAGTCTTCCGTGGACTTTTGTCAAACGAAGGCCTCATATTACCATGCCAAAATCGAGCGCCATCGTCATTAACACTCCGACGTCGCCGGAATGCACTTCCTACGGTATCCTACGCACCTCGTCGTTCTCTTTTTGGATTTTCTCGGAAACCTCCACGACAACCAAAAGCGCCAGACTTGGAACCCGGAATGAAAAAAATGGCAGAATTTAGCTTGATGACGAAGATTCACGCACGAACTGCGAATAAAGATGATATGCTCAAAGCTTTCAATGAATTCTTCAAACATAAGGTCGATACAGAGAGAGCAGTAAATAATATCGAGGCGGGGCATGCGTTGAGGACTTTGAAGTATCTGGTTAGTTGTGGGTTGGGGGATGGACACCTTAAGGATTTTATGACGGCTTTGAAAGCCTTGACGATCATTCCTAAAGATGAGACGAACGATTTCCTGGAACTGGCAAGACTTCTCTTCCTAGAGATCAAGAAGCTGTCGGAGTTATCCGGATCTAATGAGAATGCGCCAAGTTATGAACGCTTTATAAAAATACTGAGTGGGGTTGGGAAATCTTTAGAGGCTAGAGAGCTTTGCGAAGAAGAGGCTCGAAATTTTCTAGAAGATGAGAAAACTTCCTCGGGATCTTCAATTAAAGAGTACAGTGCCACGCAGCGCAAAATCATGAAACGAAACTGGTTTACCGTTTTATCTGGATTTGCGCGGGAAGGGAACGAGGTAGAACTGCTGAAGACATACGAGAGATTGGAAGAGCTACGCATAGGACGTAATAACACCAGCAAGGAAATTGTCGTCAAGTTTTATACGTCTAGGGACCGTGTTCCGGAAGCGCAAGCATGGTTTGAGAAACTTTTCTATGATCCGGTGGAACTCACCCCTAGTATACTGCAGGATATACTCAAATTCTGTCTTCGTCATGAGGAACTGCTAGACTGGTGTAAAGGTATCTTTCGCAAAGTCCTGGAATCAGAAAAATTACAAAAAGAAAAGTGGGATGTTGTGTTTCAATGGGCTGCGAGTGCCATGGACAAGGGCGTTGAAGATGTGGAACGTATGATGCGTGTCATGAAAAAGCGTTATCCTGACGATTATTCTATGAGACCTGACATTGACACTATCAATGGTTTGGTCGAATATGCAATATCGAAAAATGATCCATATCTTGCAGAACGTTATATCGCATTGGGGCAAAAGTTCAACATTCGTCCAAATGCAAGAACTTTCATCCTGCAAATGGACTATCGAGTTGGTGCTGGAGATCTTTCGGGTGCCCATGCATCCTATAACCTGCTCCAAGGCGAGGAGATTTATAAAGACGAGGATTTGCCCGTCATTAATAGATTCGTCCGAGCACTCTGTGACTCTGAAAATCTGCCTTACAACGAGATTTCATCCATTGTTTCCGATCTTGACGAGCGTAATGCAAGGTTAGAGGCGGATACAGTTTCGTCACTCTCTACGATGTACATTGCCCGCAACGAACTCCATGATGTAGTAGATTTGCTACAAGTCAATACTTACCACTATACCCTTTTAGAGCGAGCTCAGATACGAGATGCGATACTCGCTTTTTGTTTTGACAGAAACAACCATGAGGATCGTATATGGGATGCTTATCGTGTCGTCACCCACATCTTCGACGAGACCGATGTTCCTACACGGACGCGCATTATGAATGAGTTTTTTGATCGCAAAAGATCGGATATGGCTTGTCATGTCTTTGGTCACATGCGGCAACATATCAGCCCTAACAGACGTCCTGTGTTAGATACTTACATAGACTGTTTTGTTGGTATAGCATCATGTGCCGATGCCGAGTCTCTCGATATGGTTCACAATATGTTGAAAATGGACAGTACCATAGAACCTAATACCCGTTTATACAACTCTTTAATGCTGGCTTATACAGCTTGCGAAGATGCTAGTCGATCTCTACATTTCTGGGATGATATCACAAATTCTCGCGAAGGACCTAGTTACAAAAGTCTGGAAATAGTTTTTCAAGCATGCCAGAGAAAACCTTTTGGGGATGGACCAGCAAGGGAGATTTGGGCTAAGATGAAGAGGATGGAAATTGAAATTACGAGGGAAGTCCATGCTGCTTATGCCGGTGCATTAGCTGGACAGGGAAAATTAGATGAGGTCAAGGTGTTGGTGGAAGCTATGGAGAAGGATGTTGGGTTTGGCCCGGATATATTGACGTAAGTTGTGTTCTTGCTCTATTGCTTTAAGGGCTTCTCTAACATGAAGCAGTATTGGAACAATTTATAATGCAATTCAAGGCTCAAATAGGAAAGATTTGGTGGCGGAATGGACAAGGGAATTATATCCAGAGGTATGGAAGGAGGCGGAGAAACTGGGATTCACGGAACATGAGGAGGGTCATATGGTGTTGAATATGCCAGAGAGGAAACTTAGAGCTTGAGTGAAAGTTTTATGTTAGATACATATTTATATTCAAATTTAAGCTGCTTGTGACTAGTCGGAGTCAAAGTTTACTACAGCCAATACTAAAGTTTTTTTTGCTTGTATGATGATATATACCATCTTGAGTCTCAGTGTATCTTCTTCCGCTGTTGATCTCTATTTTTTTTTATGGGTAGATTAATTAGGACAAGAGGAATCTAGATTTCAAAACAGTTGTGTTTAGATGGTAGAATGTAGGGCGGCTTGATAGGATCGACGTTGATATGCTTTCCCCATTTCTTTGGAAAGGAAAATCAAAATCTCGTCTCTAATGACTAAAATCTGTCATAAGATTCAGGGGGCATGATAGTCATCTGCGGTCATTATATTAGCGTAAGGTGGATGAAACATTCAGCAAAAATGAAAATGGTTTTGGTGTTTACTATGTCATTATGATATATGTTGCTTTTGAACGACATGAGGTTGTTGTTTAATATCTCTTTTTTTGTTTACTCCATTCTAGAAGATTAGTTTGGGCAGTAACTAGGTAACCTCTGAGAAGTTCACTGTTAAAGTTGAAGGCTGTTAGATGGCAGATGCTGTACTTCTTGTGTCGTCTGGTCCAAGCAGTGAGTAGCTGTTGTTCTTCTGTCACTAAAGAGCGCCAACCTGCATTGCCGTAATGGTTTCGAAATATTGGGTTACGGTGAACTAATTGCTCTAACGGTAGTTTGTCATCAGCCGTGCTTCTGCACAGTATGGTATTCTTAGTTCGTAACAGCGTTGTATGTGAGTGATATCGAGAGTGATACGGTCAGAATGTAGAATGTTTACGGTATGTCAAGTTCTCTAGTGGCAACCTAATATCAACATATCTCTGAATAGCACAGTATACTCAATTCTTAACAGCCTCGTATGTGAGTGATATCCAGGTTGATACGGTTAGAATGGGTCATGTTCACGGTGTGTCGAAAAATTGTTAAGCTAACAGCATATACGCTTGCACCGTACCAACCCCTTCGGCTGTGAACATCTCTTCTTCCTATCTATATATGATCCAGTCACGTCTGCTTCATCACAATCATCTATTCTTGATTCCCAGACGCAAAATCGCAACAGTTCAATCAATCCAAAATTACCATCAATTAATTGTTCCTCGTCAACATTATCAAAATCACACCAAGATCAACAGAACTAAATCAAGTCAACTTTCAATCACAGCAAGTCGACTTCTTCAAGTCACAAGTATCATAAAAATGAATACCCCAGATTCCATCTTCTCAGGACGTTGCCAGATAAACATTTTCCAATACAAATGTCTACACAGCGGGCAGGAAAACACCGCAAGATGCAGGAGTCATTTCGACAATCAGCCCTGTATCCCTGATGTGGTTTATACGGAGGAAGTCAAGGATAGAGATTGCGCAGAATGTGTCATGAGGTTAGTACTCCCTTCCAATTAGGATTTGAGATTTGAGATTTGATGGTTTGAGATCTGTGGCTAACTGCAGACGATTAGTAGAGATTCCGGCTATGCTTCCGACGAAATTTACATGAATACTTCCACGAACACTGCCACCAAATCATCAGGATCCGATGATAGCAGAGGATTCAAGCGATCCAGTCTTTCCAATCAAAATCGAAGTGGTATCAAACACAAATCCACATCAATTGGCACAGGAGGAGATAAGTTGTCAAGAAGCAAGGATATCAAAACCCACCAAGCTAGAGGTGATGAATTGAGGTATAGAAGAGCTATTGTCAAGTCGCGCAGTGAAGGTGGATACAGAACACCTATGAATACACCCACGAAGATTTCTAAGAAGATACCCAAGAGATCAAGAATGAGTACAATGGCACAATTGAAGTCGAAGATGGAGGCTGAAATGACGGATGAAATGGAACTGGACATGGAGATGCATGGATATGAAGACAAGAATGATGTAGCTGATCTATCTCGCAAGTTGAACTCTCTTACATGCGATTAGGTGGGATAGCCAATCAGCTCTGGATTGAACCTAACTGAGGTTGTCAATTACAGAAGAGCAGTTCTTTGTCAGGGCTCAACGCGGAGCAGGAATTGTATTTACTCTGATTAGTAGCTGGTTGGCATGTAACAACCGGCATCGCTTAATTATCGGGGAGATTGACATTTATTTGTTTAGCTTTTAATTCTGATCCGCTAATCAAATACGATATTTAGCATAAACTCTGTACACTCTTATTCATTTGGTCGTTTAAATCTTCGGCTATTTTGCTAACCCCCTTCCCACGTCGTGAATACCTAGGTAGGTAAAGTCTAAGTGAAATATGTAGTCGCCATTTCAACCAACACAGTGTATTCCTCGATAGCTTAAAAACTAATGCTTTACATAAAATAAATTCTTATCCTAAAAGTCTTGGGAGAATCTATCTCTTTTTTATGACATTTCATCACCAACATGATATTTCGACTTCGGCTCTTTCGCTTACCAATGATGATATATTCTAAAACTTTCGTTGTTGTAGGTATTTGTAGAAGCTTTCGTGACTGGCTACTTGCTAGATATCTAATTAATCACATTTCGAATAACTTTTATGATTTGGGATGACAGTGTTTGTGAGGAGAGTTGCTAAGTCTTCTGTTGTTCCTCACATGAAGCCCAAAAATCTTTCCAAATGCAATTTTACGATAGGATGATTACACTACGAAAGCTTATGATTTTAGACAGGTTCTAATGGGATCTCATGCTATTTGTTACGGATCAATTGACTTCTCGTGTGAATACTCGATTGTTTTTTTTTTTTTTTTGCTAATCTGGGTATCTGTTCTGTTTGATGAACTTCCACTTCTTTTGTTATTCATTATTCGAGTTAGATATGACTAGATTTCCACACCATCGTTTATTATGATGAGCAACCCCACCTTCTCTAGTGCCAGAATTTTGATTCATGGCATGAAATGAAGTCTTGTCGAGCTCAGATCATCAAAAAATGATTCTATCGAAATCTGATTAAATCCATTCCTGCATCTTTATAACGCAATGCGCACAGAATTCAAGCCTGAAGTGAAAACTCTGATTCCTTTACGATTTCTTTCTCTTTTCACCCAATTTTTTCGGCCCTTTGTATTTACGACGCTTCTTCTTGTCACGATCGAAAGGAGCAAGTGCTCTACTCTTCTTCTGTTTTCTCCGCTTATTAGGGTGTTTATTACGAAATCCAGGAGGATGTTTCAAAGATCTGCAATGTGATTAGTCCATATAACTTTTGAATCAAAAAAGTTCGAACACATACTTCCTCCTACGTATGGCCAAACAACCATAACACATTTCTATCGCCAATCGTGCGCGATAAAATTGAGTGTCATGTTTTCCACAATGATAATTGGTACCTTCATGCACATTACACCAGGAGTAATAACGCACATCGGCTCTCTTGTTACATTCATTGCAGACATGGACTATGGCTCGACAATATCGACGCTCATCCTCCAACAAGGCGTACATGGTGATCCACAACAATCTTGTTACCTCGGATCGAAGAAAATATTGGGGATTAGAAACCATTTTTAGTCGTGCGAACTATGAGTGCGCGATGCTTATGACTATTATGGGATAATTTTTTGTTGATGGGATGGCAACCTGTGTATTGAGAACACTTTTGTGGCGTTGAGATGGGCTGAAATTTAGATATATGAATCAGACGACTTCTAGAATTTTCTCATCTGTCTTTCCCATTACAAGATGAGCTGAAAGGCTCACAATGATAAGATGAAAGATCTGGTTAAGAAGATATACTATCTCCTCACATTTGAGGTCTTATTGAAGTGCACAAGAGAACTTTAAAAGTATATGGAAAGGTTATGATTGTCTGAATTGAATCTACTGTTCGAAATCACATCTTTGAAGATTTGTATTTTCAAAGTAAATTTGCTCCGGGGTCTATCTGTGGGATTTTGTTTTCTTGGTAGAAATTTGTCTTATAAAAATCTTTCATGTCTCCTGCTTGAATTTCTTTCTGTCAAAATAAAGCAAAGCTTGAGTTTATCTACACAGCCTCCAATTTTTCAGAGCCCGCAAGAATATTACTCTGTTAGGAATTCTGGGTAAGTTTTTTGCATACTCTACCATTCCATGACAGACGTTATGCATAATTGTATGATCTGATCTGAGGCTTTCCAACACAGGGAAAGAAGGAACTGGAAAGACATAAGTATACGACCGCTTCCTATTGGTGAATAGAGGGGCGGGAATTGAAAGAGATAAAGGGAAGGAGAGTGAATAGATAACAGTGATTTAATTCTTGGATCCGACAGCTTCTAGAGCATATGTACGGGACACTAGGCTATATATTCCTCCACGAAATTTGCTCTCAAATGAAAATATTACATCAAGTTTCTGAATCCTTATCTGTCTTCGACCCTACCAAATTCACACAAACTTATTCCCAGATATCTGAACTAGACAATGTGTAGTTTTGAGATCACAACCTGCTCAGCCAAGGATGCACATTGGATAAAGCTCGATGCAATTAATCTGTGTGCACGAGCACGGTTAAATTTCATTCCCTGCAGCATCTACTCAGCAGGTGAAGGAAATCTTCGAAGACTTGCTCTTCGGATGTATCCTGAACCTTGCCGTAAATTTCATCCCAATATAGAGCAAGACGTGTAGGTATTCCTAACACCTAGATAACAGTGTTCACATTCATTCTTCAGCTCCCTATAGCTAACTCACGCAATACAGAAAGGAAGCAATGTCCACTCCTATCGGGACAACTCTCAGTGATCAAGAGACCATTTCTCAATCTCAGACGACGGTCAACGATATTAGCCATGAAACAAATAGAAAGCTCCGTTTGGAAGATAGCCATGCTTCAGACAAACCGTGTGATAGGCGAGGTGACTGCCATGATATGGATGGCGGATGCTAGTTACCGTGCCCTTGTGATTTAGGGGCGATGATGTCTTTTATTTGGGATCTAGCACTGATACTTCCTCTTTCATATCGATATATTTCAGGATAGTATTTGCAATATGGTCTCAAAGTATTAATTTGGCGCAAAATACGGGGAGAAATTGGTGTAACTGGAGTTTGAGATGTAGTTGTTAGTATCACCTCGGTGGTGATTATAAAATCTTTATAATAGATATAAGAGTTCTGGAAACTACTTACCGCACACCGTGATGTTTTGTAATATAATCCCTGCAAAATTCAGGTTTTTCTATATAAATTAAAATAATTTATAATCATTTCAAATCTTAATATTAAATTATAAAACTTTTATAGTAGATAATCTGAAGCATTATCAATACAAAAAATTATCTAGTTTATTTTTAGATATTTTTGCTGAAAAGTTGTACACACTTTTAGTTAAATTTTTTAAAGAATTTTTAACTTGTAATATTTTCCCCATATAAAACCAGGGGCCTGCGAGCCCTCAGACCCCCTGCTTTCTAAGAAAGTATAATATAATTATATTTATAATTATAAAAATCTTAAAAAAGAAATTTTATTGAAAGCTTACCGGCGAAGTCGGTTTGTCTTATAATATTACTTTTTTTTCAGAATTTTATTTAGATTTCAATTTTATTCAGATTTAAGTGGGTTACTTTCATATTAGATTATCAATTATATTACTAAATTACGAAAGCTATAGTATTAAAATAATTTTTATTAATAATAGACCCACTATATTTAATATAACGTAGTTTAACACTGAATAGGCCATATCACCGAGTGGGCCACTTTCACCTCAATTTACACTCTTTATATTCAATATGCATTTTATTAATTATTTATTATGGAATCTATAAATAAAAAAGCATATTTACTTTTAGCTATTGAAGCTTTTCAAAAAGACAAAAAACTAAGTATTCGATAGATTGCTCAATTATATAATATATTTTGTACAATGATTAGCTATAGAATGAATAGTTTACTTCTATATATAAAGACTTGAATGAATTATTATAAGATTATAGATCTAAAAGAGCAAATGATTATTCAATATATTCTTGATATAAATTCAAGAGGTTTTTTATTTAAACTTAAGAATGTAAAAGATATAGCAAATTATATTCTTAAATTAAAGGATATAAAATGTATTGGAAAGCTTTGGGCATATCGATTTGTAAAATATTGAATTGAATTAAAAATACATTTTAATTGTATTTATAATTTTCAAAAAGTTCTTTATAAAGATCCTGAGTTTATTAAAAATTGGTTTTAATTAATTGCAAATATGTAAATGAAATATAGCATTTTGGATAAAGATTCCTATAATTTCGATAAAACAGGCTTTATAATAAGAATTATATATACAGTAATAGTTATTATTAGTATTAAGAGATATAGTAGAAGCAAATCAGTACAATCAAACAATTGAGAATGGATTACAATAATAATATATGAGAATAAAGAGGGTGAAACTATTCCTTTATTTCTAATAATTCAAGGATAGGTTTATCTCTTCAATTAGTATATCGAAATCGATCTTCCTATAGATTAAACTATTAAACCTATATCTAATAGATAGACAAATAATAAAATAGATTTAGAATAATTGAAATACTTCGACAAATATATTAAGAATCGAAGAAAGGGCAAATATCGAATATTAGTGTTGAATGAGTATGAAAGCTATAAATCAATATTATTTTAGAATTATTGCAAGGAGAATGATATTAAATATGTATATTTATTATTGTATTTAAATCATTTAATTTAATCACTTGATATAGACTGTTTTAGTAATCTAAAATATTCATATAATAGTTAAATTGATAGATTTATCAAAACATATATCAATCATATTTCGAAGGTTGAATTCTTTATAGCTTTTAAAACTATATATAAGGAATCAATTACCTCTCAGAATATGAAATCAGGATTCCAAGGAATAGGTTTGATATTATTTAATCCTGAAACTATACTTTTGAAATTAGATATTCGAATTCGTATATTTACTCCCCTTTCTTTCAATTTAGATCAATAGATCTCTCAAATCCCTTGTAACCTAACTGAAGCTCTTTCTCAATCAACATTAATCAAATCTCGAATAAATCGTTATCAATCAAGCTTCTCTACATTTTTATTTAAGATTGTATTAATTTTAATTAAAAGTATAAAGAAATTAGCTTATGAAAATACATTTTTGAATATAGAAATTCATATACTTTAAAAAGCAAATAAAATATTAAGTAAATATTAACATACGAAAAAAACTCAATTATATTAAGGAAGAATATTTACTAAATAAAAAGCTCTTAATATATTATCTCAATAAAAAATTGATATTCAGATTTAATACAACAAATATCAAAATAAGGGAAATCCTAATAAAAAAGTATCTTCTAATAAATATTATAGTAAATATAAAAAATCAGATTATAATACAAAAATCTATCAAAATAATATAATAGATTCTAAATTATTAAATTCTTAATAATTTAAATCAATTGATTCAATAATTATTGAATAATCTATATTTGAAGATATAAATTGAGGTGAAAGTGGCCTACTCGGTGATATAGCCCACTCGGTGTTAAACTACGTTAACCCTTTTTCAATTGATTATATAAGCTTTAGTTATATTTATACTACTTACACTTTAATCCTCTATCAAAACCCTAGTTTTGAAGCTAGCAATATAAAAAGTTTATCATGTGAAAGCTCTTAGCCTCTTTTATATAATTACTACTTTTTCTTTTTTCATTCATTTTATATTAGCTTAAATAAGCTAATTCAGAAGATTCTATAATATAACGCCACGTTACAAAAGACTTATGATCAATCGGATAGCCAGGATCACGACTCATTTTAAGCCGACAATTTCCGAATCGAATTTTTCGTGTATATATAGCTTCTGTCCTCGCGGACAGCAAGATTATTAAGGAGGTAAACCTTCAATTAATATTCTTACTTAATGTATGAACTATATCGACTCTACATTAGCGAAATAACAGGCGGGAATTGACTATCATTTAAAAGAATTTCAATAATTAAAATCTTCTTTGAATATAATATTAAATAATAAAACTATTTACTATCAATACAAAAAGATTTAATTTTTCGTTTAATTTTTTCAATTTTTAATATTTAATTTGAAATAGATTTATAATCTATTAAAAAGGTCTTTTGAAAGGGTACTCAATTTCCGTAGAGATCGGCGCCCATAAATGACACCTTAGGGGATATGATTTTGTTATCAATATTTCAGTCTAAGGTTGTCACAGTCACATGCCTGGTTGCCTATCGTAATGCTTTTTGCCACTTTGATCAATATTTATTGATTTAAGAAGTCCCATTTTCTCTCTATACACATCTGTTATACTCAATATTATTCTTATTCCTCAAGCATTCAAAGCTCAACATACAAGAAGTTGGTTATCTATCTGAAGTAAGTTGTCTAATTTTGCTAAGTTCTTTCTAGTCCACTCTATCATGACACACGACACTTCAATGACCTCTGCGCGCGAAACAGAGTATATGTAAAAGTACACCTTTGAAAGCGAGACTCTGCTCTATGAGATCGATGCTCAGTCCGAAGCAGGCAGGGAGTTTCAAAAACTTTCTACCGGACCCGAGAAGATCCAATTTCTGAAGGAAAACGGAGTGAAAACAACAAAGGAAACAGGCGAGCGAATTATGATACCTGGTAAGGAAGCTTGGCGCCATTACAACGTAGGGCAGTTGGAGTATATGTTTAGGGCCGATGATGATTCTGGTGTTGAATCGCAACTCGAGAAGCAGTGTAAGGATATTCGAGGGATAGATGAAAAGAAGAAGTTTATTCTCAAGAATGCTACGAAGATAAGGGTGTGGCCAGAGCGAATTCATCGGGTGGATAGTTTGGTTTAGGTTGGAGGGGCTTGGGTTAGGAATCTGCCTACTTGTGATAGTGGACATAGTTGAACTTGCCTCGAACACCTCCCTGTTTAAACTCTTGTTCAACCAGCTGTATGTATCGAAATAGCTCTGATGTACTACTGATTTTCACGATTACTACTTGGCCAGGATTCCTTCTTAAGCTAGGTAAAGATAATGTTAAATCGTCACCAAAGCCTTTTGTTCTAGCGCTCACATGCGTATATTCACTCGTATCGCAACGGTAGTTGAGGTATTTTGATATTTTCAGCTTGGTTTGCTGTGCGAAATGTTCAACAGTCAGCAATAGTTAATCGAAGCATGACATTCTAGTTGGCTCGATCAAACTGTTGATGCGGGCGGCCAGAAGATTTACGAAATTACTTCAACGGGGTTTGTCATCTACCCTCTAAACATCCCAGGTGCTACAACTGCCCAAGTCACCTCCCTTTTACAACCGCTTCTCACCAAACTCGATCAGAATGGTGTTGCGTACAATTTAAATGTCACATCGGTTGCTACGTTCTTTGATCATCACGCCAAATAAGGCGCTCCCGTGCCATATGAAGATTGCACAATCAACGACATGGTAGGAAGCTATCAAGCGCGTCTCGGAGTATAAGCTAAAGAGTATCTCAGAGCCGGTGATTAGATAACCACGCCGCAAGCAGTGACGATAAATTATCGGCCATCTTGACTGCATTTCTGTTGAACAGATTTCATTCAATGCAGGTGGCTGACAATGGAGGAGTAGATATACAGTCACATATTGAATGGTTAGATCAACATGAATCATAGTGGCGCTAGCCTTAGACAAAAAGAACTTTTGTTGGATTTGTACAAGAACCTGTGATTGAAATGCAAGTGTTTTTAAACCAACTAAGAAAAATCCATGCAGGCGTCTTGTTTTAGATCAGCTTGTAGGAACAAATCTTCAAAGAGATATCAAACACCCTTAGATTTCACGCAACTCTCTAATAAAGGTATGAGGAGAATAATACCCATTTGCGGTATTATTGTGCCAAATGTTTGGCCCCTTATTTAGCTCCGTTGATTCCCAACAGAAACTATTCCACTGGGACCACCATCAGAACATGTCTCATGCAATTTCCACAGGGATAAATTTGATAGTGATGAGCATTTCAAACAATTGGCTGCTAATAAAAATTCACATTGAATGATATAACTGTTGAGACCTCCAGCTGGAGTGACAAACATTGAAGTAAGCTGAAAGCCAGTTTTTTCATTTGAGGTTCGTTCTCAAACAATACTACATGAGAGTATAAGGCGCTTTACAAGATTTCAAAGCAATTTTTTCTACTTTTTCTTTTTTAGTGAACGATCTACGAAGAACTTCTTGGAGATTAGCTAGCCCAATTGTCCTGGAATTTATCTTTGTAGCAATCGCTACACATAAGTGTTGCTTCTTCTTCTGTAATTTGATCCAAGGTTTTGGTTCTCATACAATTTTCTATTGAAAGCCGACGTCTAATTGGAAATGTGCATCTACTACATTGAGACTTGTCTTGAAGGCCACGAATGTTCTCTCGTTTTCACCAAGGCATGTAATTATGCAAACGGTTGCAGACCGCTCAGATATTGTGACATCGAAGAAGTAAGAACTGGCAATATACGGAAAAGCAAGAACGCGAGAGAGTATTGTAGGCTTTGCGAAGTAGAGAAGTAAGTAGTGATATCCTTTCATTTATCGTTCTAAGAGTATCTCAGGTACCAGCTCTTCTTTGAGGTGCCGGAGGAGAAACCATGAATCGCTTCGCAAGTCTTGATGCAATTCAGCGTGTATCACTAATAAGACATGGTTAGACTATGGGAGGCTCAAGAACACGCTGCCGAGACCGCGACCGTGATCAACGAGGAAGACGAGCAAAAAGAAGTTGAAGAAGAGGAGCCGACGATAGTGTCAAAGAAAGAGGAAGCATACGAACAGAGGAATGAGAAAAAGGAGGAAACAGACAAACTAGACCAATGTACAGTGACTCAGAGTGGGCGTTCCCAAGCTCCGGCCGCAGCAAGACGCGGTAGGAGCACTGGAAGGGGCTTCAAAGGTTCGATGCCGGCGAATAATACCCCAACAAAACGTGGACGTGGTCAAAATGAGAAGTTCGGGGAAAAAATGCCCACTGCCAAAAAGCAAAGAACAAATCAGTCAAGAAAATCAATGGGCTAATACCATGGGTGGTAGTGGTCGAAGTAAACCGAGAAGAGACGAGGTTAACTTGATACAAAGATAGACTTCCAACATGCGTGAGACTATTGGGTCAGCTTAGAAGAATGAATTGACTGCCCACAAATAAGAGAATCCTCACGCGTCTGTAATATTGTTTAAATTGAGACGTATGGCACATTCAATAGTCAGAGCCTTTGAATAAATATAATCCGTAGAACTGAATAAGTGAAAGATTCCCAAGACCTCATGGCGAACCACTTTATAGTTATCAACATTTTCGAGTAGAACTCCAACTTCCGAAATTGCATTCCACTATCATTTTGAAACTCTTGCTAACCGTGCTTTAATAACAGCAGCTTTCTGGTTTTCTATGTAAAGTTCAGAATTTTTCTCCCGAAGGGCTTCTCGGGAAATCAAATAAAGAAAGTAGAAGATGTGAAGATACTGGATTGATCCTTGTTTCATTGATTGTATATCATCACTCTTTGGTGCCGCGGGATAAAAAGAAAGCCAGATGCTGAGTGAGTCCATTCAGATACTGTCATGCACTTTCAAAGAACCTGTTGGTCCTGTCAACAGATAACAATGTCGCATGTCTCATTTCATTCAACGCTATCTAAGTCAGAGTGATCAGAGTAGCAATGTTATAGTGATTTTTGAGCTAGATTTCTATTTTTAAAGGAATTTTCTTTCAGATGATGCTGTAAGAAACAGGACTTCTTTCAGAACTTTCAAATTAGTCTGTAATATTTCGCCGAGTTGCTTGTTCTGGAGTCTGCTTAATAGAGGATTATATCATAGACATTCTTGCTTTTTACCCCGTTTAGGGATTTTAACAAAGCTCGTTCTAGTCATTCTTCTCTTTGTGAAGATTTAAATATATAGCTACAATGTTTAGGCTCTCGTATCCACTTAATTCCAAGATATATGACTTTCAATTAAGGCAATCAAATAGTTTTAAACAGCGATGTGTGTCTACTACACCGATTTATGTCCTTGGGGCCACAGTATTCTTGTTCACACCACTGCCTGCCGACGAGCACATAAAGAAGGAAAATACTGCGAACACAATGAGCAAACAGTACATAATAGGTCCCAGCGGAAATTGAGGTCACCGGAGTCATGTCCAGTATGCCATGATTTGTAAGTAACTGTCTTCTATTATCTCCAGCACTCAGGAATTTTGATAGCCCCGGATCCCACGATAGTAGCTTAAACCAAGCTTCATCGTTATTCATAATACGGCAATATTGACTAAATTCAGCAGGTTCCCAGCTGCGAGGCCGGGACAGGATCAAAAGCATGGTGGCGATGACAATGGCGAAGACGACGATAATGATGAGGATGACAATAGTGGCAAGGGGAGAAGAAAAAATGAGCGAACAGGAGCTTTTAAGCCGACTTCTCTACCTGCAATGCGAGGAGGAAAGCGTAAGCGTCTCCCAAAGATTATTCCGCCAAGAAAGAGAGCTACACGCATTATAAGAAGGAGGGAGCCAGGCCATCAAGAGGACGTCTCGGAAAACGCACTCTCAGGACAAGCAAAAGGAAGACAACAATACCCACTGCGTCCCAAGATATTGGAGATGAATTCAAGAATAAAGGCCGAGAAAGTGACAAGAGATAGATCTTCGAGAGATGAATATGAAGAGGAAGAGGAATTCTGAGGGAAGATGCCAAGTACTAACATAAGGAAGGAGCTTGATGGTAGTGCGGGTGTTCGGATTCTACTAGTAGGCCCAGGTACACAGAGACAGACTTGCTACAGAAGCAGAGCATGGTGACTTATGTAAGAAGCCTGCATGCATCTAAAATCTGAATGTTTTCTCGAATACGCTACAGCAATTTCATGTCAGCTTCTTGAGCCCTTGCTTCGCACTAAAACCCGGTCACATTAAGTCAAGTGAAACATGTGGTGAAATTGACGCAGTAAACCCTGACTAAAAATGCACCTCTACACAAATACAAGACTAAATTTCAACGAAGGTTTTCATACTTATGGAAAAATGGATGCGACCTGGAGCTCCTGATCGTATCAAAGCGTAGTACTTGATATATAAGAAAAGGTACCCCATCTATATGTTATTCATAAAACGATGCCAATTCATTGCAAATTCTAACCTAGATATCCGAAAGTTATTCGCCGATATTAGAGTTTGAGTTTCCTCGATGATATCTGATATGTTTGAGAGACGACTACACATCGACTTGTCTAGACCACTTTTTGCTAAAAATAAAAAAAACATCTCTACTCAATTGTCTAGACTTGGCTTCATTATCCATTGTTCAAGCCACTTCTAGCAATCTATTATGACTCGTCGCAGCGTGCAAGCCGTCAGTGCTTCATTGTGTCAACGGAAATAAGCACATGTGCATAGAAGTTGACGAAAATAGTCAAAGACTGAGCTATCTGGTATCTCTAGGTTACAATAGGTACTCTACATTCAGTCGTTCTGCTTTGAACAGACGTTACGTTGTTCTCTTGTGAGGTGAGAGGGTGCCATGACTTCGTTGACATTTCGAATGTTACCGCTTAAAAACATGACTGGACGCTTTTTGAACATCCGTGCATACATCACTAGCGAAAGCTATTGTAGATCTCATCAATCTCGCGAGGATCAAAATCAAGTTTTAACGTTTGATTGACTAACTTTCTAGTGATTGGTTGAATGATAGTTGAGGACTTCGCTGAGCTCAGCCTCGACGACTACTTAATCATCGGACTTTCAGCATGAAAACTAATCAACGATTGCTGACTGAAACCTTGAATTTAGATTTATATCAATTTCTCTCTTCCATAGAAGTGGCTTGGAGCTGTCTGCATGCTAGGAACTTTCCCAGATAAGTCTACAATTGCAATTTTGGGTATGATATGCCACATCGACGAATATACAAAATTTGTTCAAAGAATTCTTCATGATATCTGTATTTCTGTTTTACTTTGGTATCGCATGGAAAAAGAAAAGAATCGCGAACGCCATTTCCCGGAGTAATTTATGAGCTTCGATATCCCGGATCGGTGCTGAGGCCACCGCGAAGCTATCCAAACCACAAATCACAAATGTTCTCCTATCCTATTCCTTCATTTTATGTTTGGTATCTAATTCATCACTCATTTCCACCCGTCTTGCTTCCACTGAATTTCATGGTGATGCGCCCACGACAGCCGGTTCAACTCACACATGTAGCGCACACGAGATACGTGCGGAAAACTCCACATTCCACATCATGACAGCAAAGTTCAATATTGTTTGAAGTCGCCCTTCGGTCGTGAACTTCGGTGCTTTCGTCTCTTCTCACCTCTCACTATCTGTCGTGTTTCAGGTTGAATCTGGATATCCTCTGGAGCTTCGAGTTTCTCGTCTTCATTGTCTTCCAATGAGATAGGAGCATTAGGACTAACGTTTCCCCTTCCAAGAACTATTGGGGGTGGCTCTTTTCTCGGCATTACCATACTCCCTACCCAGGTTAACGCATGCTGCCATAGTGCCGGTGGCTTTGGTAAAGCAGCAATATTGCCCACATTTGACATTTCGAACAAGTCGGAAGGAACATCTTTCATCGTAGGGAGATTTAACCAGACATATTCTTTCGAGTTGTGGATATGTCCACGGACGGTCAAAGGGTAGAGTTCTTCTGGAAAGACGAAAGCCGTTCTAACAACCATGGGTCTATACGCCGGGATCAGGAGATGAAAACGTGCATTAATCCTTGATCTCTCAAGTCGTTTCCGCATAAATAACATCCAAGTACACAGGGCGTGAAGATTCTCGGACATGCCGACAAAATTACTTGGCACCGGTTTATTTTGAACGATGTCGTGGAACTCGCCATGCCAATCTGTATCTGGGTGATAGAGAAAATAGAGATGCTCCTCGTCACCACCATAGACACTCGCTGCCTCTTTCCGGATGTATTTGTCAACATGCTTCGCGAATTTGTCAGGGGCAGCAAGTCCTGTCTGTGCTTCGAGTTCGCCATAAATTTTTAAACCGATTTCTTCAAGACCCGACGAACCCTGCAGTACTTCCATGAAAGCAGCGACAACGTTCGCCCCCACCAGGAAGGTTTGAAACAAATCCAACCAGTTCTTGTTCTTCAAATATCGGTTCATCCCTGAAGCAAATGTTTGCACCTCCGGCACAACGGATTCCAGCTGATTCCTAAGCGCTGCCCCATTTTGATATGTTGTGTAACCTTCTGATAGATTCTTGACAACGCTCGAAACTTCGGTCAAGACTCCAGGAAATCGAAAGATCTGCTCGAGATGCATCGGTGCTATGGACGTTTGATTCGACGATGATCTCGATGATCCTTTCTTAGGCGCTGCGACAGCGAATAGCTTTTCGAGACCCATTTCGTAATGTCTTAGGCGTTACTGTACTGCTTTGTTTGTCTATCTCGAGAAAATGTTGTTTCTGTGAATGAATGGACGCAGAGAGGGACAGGGCGTAGAGGTGTATTGAGGGGGAGATGCGAAAAAATACTGTTCTAATGTCAATATCAGGTCGGCTCTTTGAGACTAATAAGACTCACATCAACCTCCAGGGCAGATATATATGTATGTAGCGTACGCAAGAAAGAAGTAAAATGAGAGAGGAAGAAGTAGCAGAACTAATGTTCCCCTCTGTTATCAAGAGTCATCAGGTAATCATGTTGCGGTGAGAGCTTCCGAGGTTCTAATGAGTGATATAAATGTTTGACGGCGGATGATGTTTTTTCGAGATGGATTGCTTTCTCACAACATTGATAGATAACTCTAAAGATTGCAGATAACTCGCCCCTCATTCACTTATCAGCAGCATTAATCTTATGATGTGAATCACATACATATTTACGATTTATGCAAACATGAGCAATTGGACTTGTCAAAATGGGGCTGTCGACGATGGGCCCGCTGTCAACGTAGCTGGCGGTGAGTGGTGAAAAAGTTCATCTAGGACTATTTAGGCTTAGCGAGTGTTTCCGATTTTTAGTGTGTGGGGTGCTGTAATTTTCAACTCTATAGGCTTGAGAACCTTGAAGCGACGCGACTTGCCACAGCCAACAAATCGGCATACAACACGACTTTGACAATTGAAACAATCAAATTTACCAGTATGGGTTTCTATAGGTTCTTCAACCCCATCATTCGTTGGACACTCAAATGATAGCGTCCAGGAATGTCTCCTTGCTTGGTATCTGAGCTCAAAGATAGCGGAGACGATAGTTTACATTGTTCTGGTATCAAGCCCGTAGCTTTCAGAGAGTCTCATGATGCATTTTTCCCTGGCTCGCCTGGGCAGGAGGGGCTATTTTGAAAACTTCCAAGGTTGAGAATACAATGTGGCTATGCTATTCGTCTCCTAACACAACTATAATCGCCACCCTATGATTGGCCTGCTATTGAAACTGAATACATGAATTTCAAAGATACATCGATTGGTTTTTAGGCTCGCAGTTACGAATTCTTGTGGATATGCTCGCTTCGGATAGACTGTTCTCGACATCGAAGCTACGAATGTGGAAATCTAATACAAACTCACATCGGAGTGATATAGTTAAGGTCGAATTTTATTTCAATTGTGTTTCTTTGGCTAGCATCCTAAGGTGTAAGCTGGGTAGCCTGGACAAGATCCCTTGAATCGAGCTAGGTTCAAATGAAGAGCTATTGATGTTCGGATGTCTAGTGAAGTCATTGGAACACTCTTGTCTAAACTCTGGTGAGAAATTCTAACGTGAATATAACCTACAATCTGTACCATAGTTTCGAATTCTCTGCTCTGGCAGAGTATTTCCTCAAACAAATCAAATAGAGCAATCTGCTCTTTATTTTATGGACATTGTGTTCTTGACTGCAGCTGTTCTGGTAACCCCCAGAGTCTTGTTGCGGTTCAGACTCACATAGCCTGCTATTATTTGACTGCAATAGTGACATCGCGGCAAATCATACATATTGCTGTCGGAAATTACTTGTAGCAATCAATAGAGAGAAAATATGAAACCCACGGAAACCTACATCGGCTTGGTTCGAATGTCAAAATGCTTCTTATCTTTGACCACGACACGACAATTTTGAATTGTTTCTTGACAAATCTATTCATCATGCAATTATAACGTTACAAACGCTTGGAAAGATGGTCTTCTACTTTCCCCGGTACCACAACTTTTGTCCTATTCGTTTTGACTCTTATGATGACATCCTTGGTACCCCCCGCTCTCACACTCGATATGGCGGCTTTCAAAGTAACAGAAAAAACACGAAACAATCTTTTCAAGCTTTTGTATATGTAGTACGCATAATTGCCAACTTGATGCTTATCATCTCGTGTGCGGATTCGTGTCTTGACATCATGCGATGCTCGGGTAAAGAAGTGAAAATGAAGTCGATATCTGTATGATTCGCAAACATCAGCATAATGTCTTATGCTGTAACCTGGACTCTTTGAACTTCAGAAGTGGCCTTTGCCAGAGGTAGTGGGATTACAAGGGAGTTTTTCCTTGTGTTTATCACAGGCACAACGACTGGAGAACAAGGTGAGCAATGCAAATCAAGATGAAAGTTTGTTTCCGGATCACAAAATGTGAATCTTAAAGTTCGAATAGAATATTGAAGCTTTGATGTTCGATGTTGACCTGAGCAATGGGACCTTAATGTTCAAGATTATGCAGGACAATGGAATAAAGATATTTACGGTTGAATTAGATAATTTGACCTCAATGTCCCAGATCTTATACAACTACGAGATCGCAATGATCGATATAGTATTCAAAAATAGGATCTAGGTTTTGGGATTTGATTTTTAGTGAATCAGGTTCAAATTTCGTTCGCTAAATTTGTATCGAAGGAATAGACGAGAAGGTTAATGATGAAAAGGGGAGAATGGGAAACCCCAGCAGCCCCCACCTCTTTACAGCAACGTTTCAGAAATCATATGCATGTTTTTAGAGCAAGGAAATAAATTACGTAAGATAACGCCGTATTAGAAGAAGAATATCTGAATAACAGCCATGCCTGATATAGTGTCACTCAAGATTTAGCTTTCACTTTTGGCACATCGCGGGTCTGTACTCGAATTAGATCTTACCGTTCTGATTGAATACGTGGCACATTGAAATAACTTGATTGTTTCAGGTTTAGTATATTGCATAAATATTCAATTCCGACTGATTCCTATTATTACAGATGTCCTCAATCCAAACCCTTGATAAACATCACATGGCTTTGGCATCAATATCTATATTGAAGCTTCTGCAATTGCCCTTCTTAATCCATCAATGACTTCTGCACTTTGGTCACCTGCCAGATATCTCCTTTGCAGCTCTTGTCCTTTTTGGCTCAACGCACGTTTCAACTGCAACGCCTCAGGAACATCAAATGCTTTGATAGGCTCCTCTTTACCAATATCTACTAGAAACTCTCGTGTAATTCGAGCGGCTATGAGCAATTGAGGTGTTTCCAGCTGTATAGATGCATTGTCACGTAGATTGCGGCGTGCATTATCCGACCAAAGTTCTATCCCATAAGCCTCGCCCAGAATCCGCAAAACCGTTAAAATATTCTCTTTCGGGTTGGCTTCAGCACAGTCGACAAGACCATTCTTGTTGTCCATGCCAAGTTCCTCGTTCAAAGCTTCCCGAATACGTAAAAGTAACAGGCTGCATTGGCGTGCAAGCTTGATATACGGTATTTCGAGTCTGGAGATGATCTGCGGTAACCAAATCCTCATCTCTGTAAGGATCTCAAGAGGAGTTCCCTGCCGAGCCTTGGCTTTCTTGTTGTCATCGTTCATGCGGCCATGCTTTTGAGCTTGTATGAGTAGAGTATCAGCAGCGACTGGGTTCTCGAGGTAGCTCATCAACGCGCCAGAAAATTCAGTAGTCTTGAGCATGTTTTTTGTACCCTTGACAACATTGACGCCTAAGTTCTTTGCGCTTGAAGCTGAGCGACAATTTGGTGCAAATGCGCTAGCTGGAACACCCAACTTCATGATGAATCGACTGATGATTTGCTTATGCGTGGTGGGTAGCATGTCATTGAAGAGATGCTTCAGTTGAGATTCAATTGCACCATCCAATACGGTCCAGTTACTTGGAACAAGACCATCTTGTTTGAGCGCATTGTAAAGATGTGCAACAACGAAAAATGATGTAAACGTGTTGCAAAGATCAACACCTTCCTTTTCCATTTTGATGGCAATTCTGAACCATTCGAGCCCACAGTAAGTCGGATTATGGTTGTAGTAGAACGCTCGATCTTTTGAAGGCCAGATGGTTTCAGGCTGTAGTTGTTTGAACTCTCTGAAGAGTGGGTGATGTTCTTGGATCTTATTTGCCGTGTCCCGCAAGTGCCTACTTTTTATGGCCACTAAGGAATTTTCCTTGACAGTTTGTTGAATCAATTGAGAAAGATTGATTGCTCGTTGCGTCGTTTCCGGTGTGATCCAATCCTTATCTAGTTCTTTGATACTATTCTGAAACCCATGCTTGGTTGTAGCGTTGAAGCGGATTCCTAGAGTGTGTGATGCAATAGATGCCTTTAGGCGCAAGCTTTCGTAAGACTTACCAGCGCCGTTGCCCAAAACCTTCAAAATATCCATGAGAGCTCTAGCTCCAAATACGACAGAGACTCTAATATTGCCAGTTTTATTGGTAGACATGAGACTCTTCGTGAATTCGTCTTCAAATGGTGACGAGATTATTCGTTCAGCGATACGTCTCTGCTCTTTCACTTCTTCGCTAAAGTGCATCTCATGATGATACTTCAAAAAAGTCTTGTTCGTGACGTCGAGTAAGATTTGAGAAAGCAATAGGTCCTCATTCTTCCAATCATCAATGGCGGAGGCTGTGACTGGCATGATATACCGACCCGTTTGTTCGTAGGCCAAATTGTTCGCAGATAACAGAGTGCTGATAGGTATGACACACTGTGCACCGTCACTTTGAGTCTGTCCGTATTGAAGATACTTGGATAGAATACGAAAAATGGGGTAGTACACAAACTCGTCGGAAGTAGATCTCTTCGACTTGTTATCTTGTTGCTCCAACTTCTGATTGACGTAGTTGACTTCGTGTAGGATTCCCGCAATCTTAATATAAGATGGAATGACACCGAAAAATTCTGCGTGGCTTGAGGTAAGCTCATCTTCAATCTGACGAGCAAGACTTAAAGCCAGGTTAGACACAAGAGAAGCGGTTATGGCATCCAGTTCTTCCTTCACAACCAATTTCCATGTCTCTTTCAAGAACTCCTGTATGCGTTGTAAATCCTCAAAGAAACAAAAGACGACAAATTCTAAGTCTATCTTATCCTCGATTTCCATCTCACATATATTCAGATGTTTCTTCGTTTTAGATTTAGACGCATTGATGATGTCATCAGTCGTGATATCGGGGTTTTCCGCACCAACATCTTCAACCTCCAACATGCCATAAATGTTTGTGCTATGAGCTGCGCTGCTCCCTCGTATTTGAGAATCAGAACTAGAACCAGTGCCTTTCTCTTTTCTAGTACAAGACTCGAGTGTAGCAAGTGCCTTCTCAAGTATTGAGATGAAATATGCATGTGTGCGGTTGGACTTATCAGCGTGCTGGTCCGTCTTGGTGTTACGAAACCACTGTGTGTTCAATTAGCATGACGTCATATTTAACATAAATATTTTCGCTTGAAGGTGGGTAAGGTATTCTTACACTGGCACAGCGTGTTCGTGCCTTTATCGCACGCTCCAAGGTGTTCCGAATATTCTTTAGCATTTCCACGGGCGGCTTCTTGTGTTTTGCAATAATTTCTGCTTGCAGCAACATCTCTTTCGTTGAGATATACTTAGTTTCTAGAATTGGTGTCGAATCGATTGCAGCTTTCTTTGCTTCTTTTCTTGCCTTTCCCTTGAGTCTAGTGCTTGGTTGCGCTAACTGCGGCTTGGGAGTTTTGTCACCGTCCCCGGGATTGTATCCACAAGTCTCCGCAGTATTCAACAACCATGTTGCAAATACATTGGTGTCTTCCTTGTAGCGTCGATAGCTTCCAGCTAGATTACTGGGTAACATGATTGATCTAAGTATAAAGAGACTGTTTGTTTTCAGATGTATTGATGTGAAGCTGAAATATGCTATCAAACAGAGTGTGTCAATTACATTATCATAAACTTAATCGATGGAAGTGGGCTGGACTAAGATAGCCCGAGCCCTACTGTAGACACCATGTCTCGGAAATTGTTTGACATAAACCGAAAGGATGTTAGTGGTCAATAATATTCACATGGTAACACGAGTGATTATCACTTATTCACTCCAGTAGGAAACAATTTTCATGTATTGCTTTGTCTTTGGGACATCCTGTAAGCAAGTGAGGATCATTCTTGACTTGGAGTAAAATGATAATTTGTTATAGGTTCTTTATATACAAAAAGCTACTATCGATGAGATTAAGTTGTAATAGACTTGATTCAGCGAGCAGTTGAAGGGGTTAAACAGTCATTATTTATACTCGCACTTACAAACAAAACGAACGATTGATAATACTGCAAACACTGTTTAGTTTTACTCATGTAGCACACCAGTTGTATCTTGGCTCCCCGGGTGATAGGTCAAGCGATTTTTGAACAAAGCTTGTTCGAAGCGAGATTCAAGAAAACTTTTCGAACCAACTCATTAAGGCTCTCAATTGCCTGAAAAGCTATCATTTTGATGGACCGCTAGACTTTAGTTTATAGCACGAAATCATTATTGCACTTGCCGATCTCAAAAAGATCAAACAGAGGGCGAGTGATATATTATTAGTAGAAATCTAGTTGTTGAACGCCCAAAACAACCCAAAAGGTCAGGATGTTCAAAACAAAATTGGCCCCTGAAAGTGTCTTCACGTGAAGTCAATCAAGCGAAGACCCATCGGATCCAATCGAGAGGCTAAACCCCTAGACTCTATATCTCGAGTGTGTTCTGCGGGTACATTTTATTCATCATACCAGCTTGCCCAGGCATCACATTCATCTTCCAAGCCTGACATTAATCCAGCCTTACTGACCATGCTCTATAGCTGACTGAAGTTTTCAAAAAATTGAACTGCCATCCTAGAAGATGCGTGCGAAGTCTGAACAGTAAATAAAAGGTTAGCCTTGAGGGACGAGAAAAGCTGTCGAGAGAAGCAAAAGATTGTATTGAGGAGAGGATTGGGATCACTAACAATATGATAGTGAAGAGGCCAGGCTCTAGCGTTGATCATGCAAAAGCCAATCATCAAATATCGTTTTTGGGGTAGCTTCGCAGCACATGTCTGGGTGCTCATACAACGGCTGGGGGCAGTGGTAGAAATACTCAGCAATATCAGAAAATCAACATAATGCGAGACTTTTTGGAATATAAAATGCTGAGGTGGCACGATCTATTCAGGAAGGCCAAACACACCAACTTCGATTACATAAGCACCAAAGTTGGTGAATTCATCATTGTGGAACTTTGCTGGTAGATGGGCGAGAAACACTCATTCACGTCCGCAACATGAAATTCACTCGTCCCGCAGGTGGGAATGAGATTGGTAGTACCTCATTTCCATGTAGACTCATTAGACCCCGCCGCCAATTTTGGGGATTCATGGACGGGAGCAGGAGTTATATCCGCACTGCAGAAAGGTCAATCACGCACGTGAAACGGTGATATGTCAAATTTTCATCCACAGTCTTTCGACACTTCATACTCATGATAATGAAAAATTTGGATATCTATCAAAGAAATATTCTTTAGAGACCGGAATGCAATTGATATTCTAGTCTAGGATCATGACGTTACAAAAGTTTCTAGCGCTCATCACTCAAATTAAATTCGAACCCCGAATTCGAACGCCGAGGGACTGTTGTGGAAACTGAAATGGGACATTGGTGCGATGTAATTTCCACATATAATTGAAAGTTCGACACTTCCATATTCCATCTGAATCCGAATAATAACTATGTTTGTAGTTCGTTGACTGTACCATTTCTACAAATCGAGAAACTTGTGCATTGCCTACGGATACCGCTTCAGCCCCTCACAAGTGAAGTCTGAACATCTGACCAGTGTCATTTAAATTGATTACTGTGAGATGAGGTCTCTTTACGTTAAAATTTGAGGGTTATGTTGAAGGTTCTATAATCTTGGGCCTAGGGCTAAAGAATTGATTACGCTCATCATAAAAACCCAGGCAGTGAATGGAGCATTGCATTCACTGACTTCCTCTCATATATCCGAGAAATTGGAGAAAATATGAGAGATTGCATATCGAATGTAATACTACCTAGATACATCAAGATATATTCTCGTGGTGGTGCCACTGCTCCTGTGGAATGCTACTCAAATTATTGTGCATTCGTGACACGAACTTGGTGGTAGGAATCAGTTCAACTTGGAAATCATACACTCAAATTCTGAGCAAGTCGCTTATATTTCATTCCATTGAGTTATTATAGATCCTTTAATATGATATCAATTCGCTTGTTCTTCTCAATCTGTTGGGTATTGTTCGTAGGTGTCGGAGCACATCCCAAACAGTGGTACCATCTGGACTCAAAATATGAAGGACCGACATTTTTCAGTGGATGGCAATTTTTCACTGTAAGAACTTACAGAATCTCTCACTCTAATAAGGATATCTCTTGCTAAAATATTATAGGATCCAGATCCCACTCATGGTTACGTTACGTTAGTCAGCCATCCTTTTAATACTGAGCGCTACTAACAACCTTTCACAGATATGTCGACGAAAGAGATGCGAGGACAAATAAACTCATAAATACAAATCCTTATGGACCAGTATATATGGGAGTAGATCATACTACACTTTTAGATCCTGCTGGCCCGGGAAGAAAAAGTGTACGTATAATGAGTCAGAAATCATGGACATATGGATTGTTTATTGCAGATATTTTACACATGCCTGGTGGAACTTGTGGTACCTGGCCAGCTTGTAAGCTCAAAAAACCAGTATGAATAAAGTAGCTATTGACGATCCACAAAATAGTTTGGTTGCTTGGCCCAGACTGGCCGAATAATGGGTATGTTTGTTTCCAAAAAGAAAACTTTGGCGAAGTGTCTAACATAGAATTAAGGGAAATTGATATCATCGAAGGCGTCAACCAACAGATTGACAACATAATGACTCTCCATACGTAAGCAGTTTGCCTTTTCAATGTTTTCGGCCCACTAACAGTGAAAGCTCGGCAAATTGCACCATGCCAAACAAAGACAACGCACAGCTAGGTACAATGAATAGCAATCAATGTGATGGCACAGTAAGACACCCCTTCTATTCGCAGTGTACACTAATTATGACATCGCTAGTTGAACAACTACGCCGGCTGCGGCTCAACAGCTCAAGCCGGAGCATCCACCTATGGTAAATCCTTCAACTCCAATGGTGGCGGCATCTACGCCACGGAATGGACCTCGGATTATATCAAGATCTGGTTCTTTCCCCGGGATGCCATTCCGTTTGATATTAAAAGAGGAACCCCAGAGCCTAGTTTCTGGCCAAAGCCTCAAGCAATATTCCAAGGTTCTTCTTCCTGTGATATTGACAATCATTTCACGAATCAGAGCTTGGTATTTGATACTACCTTTTGTGGAGACTTTGCAGGAGGTGTTTGGGGCAATGATAGTGGGATATGCAGCCATGGGGGAAAGCTGACTTGCGAACAATTTGTGGCGGAAAATCCAGATGCCTTTGAAGATACGTGAGTTTTATGTTGGATTGTAATATTCATCAGCGCTGACATGGAAATATGACAGGTACTGGCTGATTAATTCCGTCAAGGTTTACCAACTAGGAAAGCATCCAATGGATCTACGCATGCCGGCAAGCACAAGTACAGATACACTTAGAAATTGAATCTTGGTGCTTCTTCAGGAATTCAGAATACTCGGTCTTATTACGAGCTCCACCAGTAATAAAGCTTCTACGCTTTGTCAATTCGATAGTTCAAAATACTAGACTATTTATCCATCTCTTATAATACTGCAACTAGCACCCAATTCTATCCAGCCTCTTTCACAAGGATGGAAAAATAGTGATATCAAAATGGCTCTTTAGGTCCTATTTAGGCAACGAATAGTTTCGTCAAATTCAAACATATCTGTACACTTAATCCATCAGAGAGCCAAAAATTCGATTTTGCATATTTATTGCTATACAACACTGTCATATATACTCTACAAACCTCTCAGACCAGCTCTCCAACGAGAGGAAGCCGGATGAGGCATAGATGCGAAGAAGAGATTCTTGCGTTCCTCAGTAAACTCTATGTTTATTAAATTTCTTGCATATCACTTAATTTCACCATGTGATTTTAGTCCTTTTTCTACTTCGTCATGTCATCGGTATGATTTTTGCTAATCACAGAAAATTTCCTTAGGATTTCGGAATTACGCCATTGACACACATTCACCAAGAAACACCATGATGAATCTTCAGCGAGATATCCTATAAAAAATGATCACATATAGGATGTTCATGATCTGTTGATCGTTTCAATTTTTGTCTTCAGGTACGAGTCTAAGCCCTGCATCATCATCACTTTTCCATCTTAATTCAAATCACTCTGCCAGCGAATCTTCACTGGATTAGTGGGCTTCCATTCACGACTCTTCACACACAACCAAGTCCCAATTTTCTGTTCGTAATCTGTCCGTTCGTGATAGATTCGATGCCACCCGACATATAAGACCCAACCACGTTCCTCAAGCCTCTCCATAATCCTGAGCATCATCGTCTTTTTCTTTTGAGGGCCTCCAGAACGGAGAAAGGAGCCCTTGATGCAGAATTGGTGCCAATTTTTCGCAGAATCAGTATGCTCCTTCTTGAGCCTTGAGATAAGATTCATTTCTTGCAAGGTAAGGCGGATGGTGTCAATTAGTTCGTCTGCTCCACCCAGAATGCTTAACTGATCTTTCAGACGCCACTTCCCGGCATGCCCGTATGTCATGGCAAGCCAGTAACATTTTGGGAGGGGCTTTGCACATTTTCGAAAATTCAAGGTGTCGTATGGATCTAAAAGTGATGGAACAGGTTGTACTTTCCAACCCTCGGAAGCCAGGTACGCAATCATGTTGCGTGTCATTCGAGTTACCACATACGTATTTCCACTACCAAATGGTCTCTTCCTGAGTTTGAAGTAATAACCTTCATCGGTTCTGGAACATGGGCCTTCTTTTTGGATACCATGCTCCCAGCCTTTTTCTAAGAGTGTCCGAATGCCGTCCTTGATTCTTTCAGGGAGATGTTGAATTTTAACCCAATTGGTGTTATCGAACCCGAAAGAGGCATGCACGGCGGGGCTTTTGAGATATTCGGTCTCTATACGATAACTGGAGCTTTTCATAATTTTTCTTCCAGCGCTTTGACTGCAACTCCGCCGAGGTTCGGTAGTTGAGTCCCCCCCTTTAGCAATTTCCTTCCCGGATTTACGATTGCACGACTGTGAAGGCTTGGCACAAGAGTCCTCAACATCTGTTACTTGGTCAGTGTAGCTCAAAGCTCTTGATCCTGCATTTGGACATGAGCTTTCACTTGATCTGGAGTCTAAAGACGCGGGCCGAACAGGTGGAGTGGCTATTGATGAAACATAAGCCGTAGGCGGTGGGAGTGAGAAGGTTGATGCAGGTATGTAGCCAGGCATGATTCTGTGCTAATAATGTTATCCAGAAGTTTTTGAGGATTCGATCAAGTAGCATCACCGATAGAGGCGAACGATCAAGCTTCTCAACTAAATTGTTGTTTAATGACAGTTTCGTAGCTGAAGTTGGATGACTTCCAGTAAGTAGGAACTTTTGATTTGGGCAATACGGAAAGATAAACCAGAACTTGAAATAAAAATTATGAGAATGAATAATTGAGAAGAGACTGTATCCACATGTAGGTAATTGGAAATAAGGATTGATAAGGTGAATGATGTTGACCAAAATGATGTAAGAGGAAAACGATTTTATTTGAGAAGAAAAAATCCTCCATAGACTACAAACTGGGAAGGAGTAGAATCGGATGTTTGTGTCGCGACTTTTCACACTAATGATGAACTCGCTACTTCCAAAATCGTAGAATTTAAGAATCGCATCGAAGATTTAGTGTAGCTTATATGGCTTCAAGTAACAGCACCATGGGCAGGAACCTTCGGGAAAGGGGCTAGCAATTCAAAAAACTAAGATGATCAATCGTTTTTAAAATTTCATAAAATTTCTGCTATACATGCACAACGATTAATGCCCCCAATTGAGATTTTTGCATTTCTTCCTATACTCCCGACCAAGCTTAAGTAATCCTCAGATTGCCCAAGTAATGTTATGAGAATGACTTTTTGGTCGAATTTCCGAGTACCTTGAACCTTCCATACAATGACTTCCCCGATGAGACGGTTGAGATGACAACGAGAATTGGGTTTAACTCTTTCAATTAAAATCGCATATTGATACTGTCTTCAACAAGAAACCTCACCATCCGATTCCCTTCGCTCAACAAAACTCTCACAAATATGATCATTCACTATGAGAGCCATAAGGTCTTGGAGTCCTCGGTCGAAACTCCGGAGCAATATCTCCCGAACCTTCCTCTTCCTGTGTCACACTCTTCTCTTCGACATGGCCTACCCAAACTGGCCTATTATCCTGTATTGTTCCTCCCTCTGAGGCTTGGGTTCCTTCATGTCTCACCTCCTCCCATGATCCATCACTACTGTTATCCTCCGCCTCGCGTACGCCGCCTTGAGATTTCGCGGGCGGGCCTTCAACAGGACTGACGGCTTCTGCAACTCCATCGCTAGAACTACCAATTTCGACTTTCATGCTGTCGGGTGTAGAAATAGTACTGTCGCGATGTTCAGTGGGGAGCTTGAGTCGGTGAACGTCGGCCTGTGAAGGCTTGGCATTTTTGTTCGAGATAGGATTAACTGATTCGGTCTCTCCTTTGAGTTCTCGAGAGATTGTGGGTACTGGCGTACTATCTGAATCTGAAGACATTTTATTTTGGATTTGAAATGGTGTTCTGATTTTTCATTGTATTTGTTGATTAATGAGAAGCCGTTGAGGTAGAAATAAATCTGTGAAGACAAAGAAATGCAGCAATAGCTTGGTGAGGGGCTATGACGAAATCCAAATCAGGATCAGAACAAAGAAATTGTACCTCGGACTCACGCGACTAAAGCCAAGAGATATATTGATTGGTTCATTTCCTATGTATTCAAAACAGCCTCGATTGATTTTGCTTATATGTAAGAAGTATTCAGTAGTCCCGATAAAAGGCACAACTACTCCACCGACATTCTCCTCCCCTTGTCTAACTGATATTGAATTCAAAGGCATACGCAGTGCTCGTATCCACTTGATAAATAGAAAAAGTCACACTATTCCCCGAATAAGTATGAGCCACGGTACCAAGATCGTTCAGCGCTGTAACGGAACCAAATGCACCACCAGTATTTGGGAATCCCCAAGTATGAATGTTCAAACTACCAGATGTTGGTAATCCAACTGAGGACAAACTGTTTACCGTGATCTGCCAAGTTCCGGTTGCAACGCGTACTCCGCATAAAATCTTTACCTGGGTCGATCCAATTGTAGCGTAAGTATCCAGTTTACCATCTACTGACGCTGAGGTTCCAACTCGATGCCCGGTCATATTTAGGTTATAGTACTTGTAAACCTGCCATTCTCCATTTGGCCAGTAACCAGTAGCAGTCGGAGAATAAGCTGAGGTTCCAGCATTTGGTTTACCGAGAAGACCAGCCATGAAATCGTGAAGGGCTCGCCCACTGAGCCAATTCCCTCTTAGCCCAATAGCGTTATATCTCTCTAATTGCGAAATCCACCAAGCAGTCCCGGAAGGTACTTGCTCAGCAGATGTTCCATACTCATCGATGTTAAGAGTCTTTTGAGGGAGTCCGTATTTGGTAAGAACTTGCTGAAGCCCCGAATAAGCTGTTCCCATGTTTGCACTACCACCGCCTTCCATGTGCCAGACCCATTGATCTGGAACGCTGTTGTTTGTCTTTACAAATGAAGCAAATCCAGTCCACCAAGTATCACTGAGGGATGGAGAATTTGCATAGGCGGGACCAATGAGAAGAACACCTGGAAGTGCCGCTCTAAAATGTTGATTTAGCATATAATTCTACACAGAATCATCCCACTATTTACCTCAACCTGTAATAAGTTCGACCCCACATTTGGTAGTACTGGGCTTGACTTCTGTTCCAGAATATGGTGAGATCCGGCTCATTCCACTTTGTAGAGTCAGTTACTAAGCTTGAGAGAGCGATAGCTCAACGCAGCTTGACTTACAATATCAATTGAAAGACCAGCTGTGGCACCATTTGCATTAATGTCAGAGATCAATTGAGTCAAATAGGCATCCCATGAAGCCCAGTTCCCATTGTCTCCGGGGTAAAGAGCACTTGAGTTTTGAGTTCCGTCTGCACCCCACAAATCGTGGATGAGGAATATAAATTTACCACCATGTGCTCGAGTGGATCGGTAGTTTGACAAAGCTGACGCGAATCGAACCTAGGACTATTCAGCAATTTGTACACGCTTGCTTTGCAAGAAAGAATTCAACGGACCTTATACTCAGACAATCCCCAGATCCAACCCCGTCCTGGTGACGGAACCTGGGCACCACCCGCTCGTGCATAATTGAATCCCATATCAGAATAGAAAGAGGTGGGAATCTGTCCCTGAGTGTCTGGAATGCCATAGAGAATGCCTGAAGCAAGATGTCCGGTAGAACCGGTATTGTTGTTCAAATTAACAGTAGAAGTTCCCAGGATAGTTTGTCTTTGCTGTATATTTGAGCCATTTGCAATGGCTGCCAAAAACAAAGACAGTATTCCGTACTTCATGATGAAAACCGAACGGGATGTTTCTGGCTCGATGCTTTAGCATCTTGCCTTCCTTTATATAGAATTTCTCGGCAATATGGGAGTTGAGAACTTCATGAAGGATTTGGCTGCCGATCTCCCCAATCTCGCCGTTAAGGTTAAATGACAACCCCGCCATGCAATATCTCCACATCTGTTTCCCCAGAATTTTCTTTACCCCATGAATTAACGCAAGATTTAATTTCCTCCGAATAGCCATGGGAACTGAAGATTCCATCCACAAATAGTTTACCGATGCAAGAAGATTATTCGAGCGGTTCCATGGCCAAACTTCTCTCGTTCTGCATGAGCTGCGGCCCTTCCCCGCTTTAACACTCAATCTGATAGTGCTTCGGGATTACGCCCACCGGAGTTGTCCACATTCTCATCCCGTAGTTTCCACACATGACACTTGAATATCTAACGCTTACCGGTAGATACTAGCGCCAAATAGTTAGGACCGAACCAGCAAATACGAACTTCGGCAATGGTGACATTAATGTGCTATCGTGCCTGCAACACACCTGGTTCGAAAAATTGAGGTATTTCACCCATCCGTGTATAATCTAAAAGATCTTATGATTATTACTCCTCCAGCTCTTGTTTGTTGCGATTCCCCCATTACGTTCGCCAGGCAGGTCAATTTTTGTGAAAAACAACGACAAATCATTGACTATGGAACTGTTGAAGTTACTCGCAAAGGCCCTGTTGAACTGGACAATTTTGGACACCGGCCATGAGAATTGCCAACGTAAAGTTCAACTTGAGCAAAAAGAAGAGATATCTCTTCGTTGTTTACACCGAGTTTGGGATTTTACAGAACTGTCGAAGGAGCGACAATTTTGCTTGCTAGATCAACCTTTTGTTTGCGTGCTTAGTCAGCCTCATTTACCTCATAATGTTGTTTCAGATTAATGTGAAAATTCTATGCATAGTCCCATAGACAAAATGTTCGCTCATTCTTGCGAAGTACATATGGATCTAGAGTAGACGTTCAATTTATACTTCACATCACGATTAATCTGTGGAGCGATTGTCTGGCGGAGATTTCAGCCTCATGAAACACAATAACTTTGGAAACGGATTGATCAGAACTCTCATATTGGACTTTGCAACTTTCTCAAATAGTATTTCTTTCAAGAATAATTCTCAGAATTAGAATATGCTAGAAATCACTGTCAGATTTGTGCTTCTGTGTCTTGTGTTCAATCAAAAGCGCTTTCTGCCAGCCAGGACCCCCTTCACCCCATGACAATGTCTCCTATCTCCAGTCACGCAGCGTTATACGCCACTCGGCCACTTCATTACATCTTCTCTCTATCCACTGGCACTAGTTCCCTGAGCACTCTCTGCCGTGGGATCCTTGCACCACCGCTTGTGTCTCGTCTTCCAATCCACTTTTTGACAGCTTTCACTGCAATACCATGTACACTTGCATCTGACACAGTTTTTGAGCTCATCCTGCTTTGACTTGACGTTCATGCTACTGAGTGAACACTTGTTACAGCTAATTAGCTTGGTCCTGATTTTCGGCAGAGTCAGAGAAAACACTTACCTTGAAGTTCGAACAAATCATGTTCTCCGGATTTCTTCCTCTCACCTCTCTAGCCTTCACAACGTCGCCCTTGATCTCCCATAGCTGACCAAGGTTATCACGAGTGCAAGCTGCGTCGAAATCATTGATGACTATTGTCCAAACCTCATCAGCATTTTTTCTTCTCGTCTTATCATAATCAGTCCAGATGAAAGCAACATACCACTCCTAACCCTATCAGCATCCTCCAACATCTTCTGTGCATCATCCAATTTGCCCTCCATCTTCAAATACAATTCACCCAACGCATTTTTTGCAAGAGCAGTCTGGATTGAATCTTCGCCTGTGACTTCAATTTTCCTGGCGAGAGATCTCAAGAATAAATTCTCTGCGCCGGCAAAATCACCACGGGCTTCGAGTTGATTGGCTTGGTTGTTCCATTGTGCTGCTTCCATGATTTTCATTGCCTTGTTGGCGTCGCCGCCGAACGCGAAGGCAGACATCTTGATTCTTGGTATGCGTTGTATGTTTCGTTACTTGTGGTGATGAAAAATGAAAGATTTGAAGGTCTTATTGAGGTTTATATGGCATTTGAAATGAGCGGACAGAGAAAATTACTCCTACGGAATTGGGTTCGAGTGAATCATGTGTAACATAATCAATTGCACCTTAAGAAATTGGGAGGCGCGTGAGGAGTGGGGAAATATCTCGCGTGGAAACGTGACGCAAATAAAGTGTTTGGATATCACGAAACTCGTAATTGAAAGAGGGGTCATTAAAGGGCATAGATTCTATATTAAATGCAAAATAAATAAAGCATGTGATTTATAGTCCTACAAGCAAGCAAGCAAGCAAATCATCATTGGGGAAGTGAAAAGAAGGAAACATGGCATCGTCAGATATGGAGCTTTTCCTCCTGAGAAAACAATGTGATCTTAGAGAAACAAGATAACTCACACAAGACCAAACCCTTTCCACGATGCTTGGAAAGCAAGTAAACTTCTTTGTAATATCACAAGGCTTCATTCGCAGTAAGGGAGAGAACCAGAAGGTTACTACAAAGCTCAAGCGATATAAATGCTTTTAAGAAACCCACGTACTTAATAAATTTTTGGCTATATTGCAAGGAATTTTGTGTTCAGTTCCAAATACATATAAGATGTTCATCTCACGTCCTAACCAAAATCTCCAACACCGATTCCATGCTTTTCTTATACTTCATATTACAACGATCCCGTGAGCCTCAAATCCCTCGAACTAGCGCCCACCCTAACCGTAAAACTTCCCTCTGTGGGCATAACCCAATTCTGCCTGACTACATCCCAATAACTTAAATCTCTTCTCGTCAGCTCAAATTTCACTGTTGCCGTCTCATCCTTTGCAAGTTCAACTTTCTCGAATCCTCTCAAGACCCTGACTGGAAAGTCGATATTGGCAGCTTCGCCACTAATTTTGTCATATTCGAGGTATAGCTGTGCTACTTCTTTGCCAGTCACACTCCCAGTATTCTTGAGGTCGACCGATACAGTGGCATAAACAGTCCAGAGATCAGGATTGCCGCCTTCATCTCCACCAGCTGGTGATGGGGTCTGTTCGGTCTCGTAACCCTCTGGATATGTGTATTGGCCCTCCTTAATATCCGAGAGTTTTTCAATATATGGATAAATAAATTTGGAGAGCTTCCTGAAATTTGAAGGGAACAGGGCTTCACTAGGGTCTGGAATTTTTTCATCAAAACTAGGTGGAAGAATTCCGTCTGGGCGAGTGGCTGGGAAAGATGATTTGGGTAAAATAGCATCGACCTTGAGATTTGTATATTCAAAAGTGGTGTATGAGAGTCCGAAGCCAAACTCAAATGTAGGTTCCAAACTGTATTTGTCGAAGTGGCGATAATCAATGTATAATCCTTCTGTAAAATTCTGCTGTGGGACAACAGCATTCGGATAGTACAAAACTTGACCACCAGGACCATAATCTTGCAGAGATTTTCCAATGGTATAAGGCAGCTTACCACTTGGGTTGACGTTGCCGAGCAAAATATCAGCAATTGCGTTTCCACTTTCCTGCCCAGGAAGATTTGCCATTATCACTGCTTTGACTCCTGGAAGATCAATCCACTCATCCATAACAACTGGTCCGACAGCATGGACTACCACAATTGTGCTACCTTTCCCTCCTCCACACCCTTCAGCGACTTGTTTCACAAGTTTCTCGCCACCATGCTGTAGGTTCAAGTCATTGCGGTCGCCACGAATGCCTTCGTAACTAATATATCCTTCTCCGCCATCGGAATTGACAAACACGATACAAACATCTTGGTCTTTGATGATTGCTGGAGCCTTCTTCAATGGGGGAGAATTTGTGGGGAAGACGGTGATGTAGACATGCTCTGGGTTGAACGATTTCTTGATACCAGAGATTGGAGAAATCAAGTAAGGAAAGTCAACGGCGCCAGACCCCCATCCAGATCCTAATGTACCTTTGTTGCAACCTCTATCTGGGCACACATTTGGACCTTCACCTTCACTTGCATCCTCGCCGAAGATCCCTATTCTGTACACTAATTCATGCTTTTCTGGTGAGCTCCAACCATTCTTATTTAGAGGTAGTAAATTGTCCTCGTTCTTTAATAGCACAGTTCCCTCAGTGGCTACTTGACGTGCTATGATAGAATGCGCTTCATCGCCTGTACCTTGAACATCGATAAATTTATTGACAACTTTCTTGTCCTTGTCATCAGGGCTTCCGGCATTGATATATCCTTTTTCTTCATTGGTCCACGAGGAAAAGTTGGGACCTTCACCATCAAATTTTGATTTATCATCTTGTCCTAACTGATACCAAGCAGCTACAATTCTGGTCACCATGTCATTGAGTCTCGAGACGGGCAATGACCCATTCAGAACTGATTTACTCAGCTCGGGGCCCCATAAAGATTTTCCGTCAACCCAGATAAGGCCGTCTCCTGGCATGGTCATATCAAGCCCAGCAAGTGCGCTTGCTACACCAGATCGTTGCGCAAGCCAATCGGATTGGACAAAGCCTTGAAATCCAAGTTCGTCTTTCAGGATTCCGTTAAGAAGCTTCGAGTTTCCACACGAGTATGAGTTGTTCACCATTTGGTAACTGCACATAACGCTCGCCACTCCAGCTTTCACAGCATCTCCGAAAGGCCACCCATACAGTTCATGCAGAGATCGATCGTCAATATTAGATGACATGGCATTTGGTAATCCCCACTCATAACTTTGTCTGAAGTGTTCTTGCTCATTCCCAACAAAATGCTTAATCGTAGCAATAACACCTTCTTCCTGAATGCCTTTGATAGTTTGAGCTGCGGCAATACCTTGAAGATATGGATCGGTGCCGAATCCTTCCCAGTTCCGCCCGCCTGCGGGCATTCGACCTATTGGTCCAACACAGGGTCCCAAGAGCACATTAACTCCCTTCAATCTGGCTTCTTGGCCATGTGCCTTACCCCGCTTGTACATCAATTCCTTGTTGAATGTCGCCCCAACAGTGATACCTGCTGGGAAAGCCGTTGCATTATCGGCGAATCGTAGCCCCAAAGGTCCGTCTTGCAAGGCGAGACCAGGGAAACCTACATTCAATGCAGGACCAGTATTGCCAACGGCAAGACCCATCTGCCATCCAGTACCCGTGGTGATATTCACCTTTTCTGGCAATGTCATTTTTTCGACCAGAGCGGCGGCCTTCTTATAACTCTCGCTCCATTGTGAGACTGTGCCTCCAGGTGGTGTTGGGTACCATGGCGGCGACTGTCCAGTCGCAGGTGTTTTCTTGTATAACCAGAACCCTCCTCCAGCGAGAACCGACCAGAACACTACTCCAACAATAATTGTTATTATAAGACATTTCGAGCGTCGAGCCAAAGTACGTCGTAGATTACTCAATTGAGTGCTGGTATGATATGCGGGAACCGAAACGTGAGGGTGGTTCGGATTGAGATAATCCGTGGCGTCAATATCAGATTCCTCTGAATTTCGATAGGCATCTTCGAATGATTTCCGAATTGGCGTTTGTCTATTATCGTCATAGTCTCGCAGAAGCCCTTCGCGGCTCTGGTTTTCCTCTTTACTGCGATCCATTTTGGATCGGTTTCCAAATTGAATTTGTTCCCACTTTGTTGCACCTGATGATATGCCAACTGTGCGTCTCAGCTCAAAGGGTGTGGAATCATTCAAAGCTATATGGGAAGGAAAAGAATCACAGATTCACTAATTGAGGAGATATACCATGAGATGTAGAGATGTAGAGATGTAGAGATGAAAATACTTAAAAACTGAATCAAAGCAACCTACATAAAAATAGGGCCAATGGATGTTTGGCAGAAGCAAATCTCGTGTTTGCTTTGGACCAATGTTGTCGGGTGCTCTCAGACGGGAGCGTGGGTAGCTTCCCCGGTTACAAATGATATAGTGAGCTGACTCGAAATCTACCAACAATCAATTGAAGCAACATTAAAACAAGCTCGGATTTCTCTTTCGCACCTCCATAAACCACGTCAAGAGTCACACATTCAGTGAGTCAACCAGCGAATACAGTTGTCAATTGCGGAAGTTTTATCCAAAAATTTGAGTGAGGTCATGATGAAAGGAGAAATTCGGGCCCAGGAATTCCACTCTCTGTGAACTTCCGGCATCCCCGGTGAGCTTTGACCACTTGTTCATTATAGTGGATATCGAGCAGAATTAAGTCTGGCTGTTCTCCATTTCATCTCTATCACAACAATTACACAAATAAAGATTCTCGCAGTGCAAGACGCCTTAGGTTCTGATATTAATTGGCAAGTGCAATTACTACAAATCATGAATATCAGGTTCTGCCGATCTTTCAGCTGATAAGAAAGTAGCAAGTACGCCTTTCGATAAGTTATGCCATCATATTCAAGAAGCACCGTCGAAACGACGTGCGGGGAGGGTTGCAGGCGGCGAAAGATATGCAGTAATCATCGTACAAGTGGGGTCAGGAATAGAAAGACTTGCGTGTTGCGATCACGATCTGGGGGCATGAATACCACCTTCTCATAAAATTCAACGGAGGAGTGGCCAGAAAGTGGGCCGAGTATCGAGTTATACCTTGATTCAATAATGATTATCCTATCAGCTGCTGAACACGTTTTGATCTCATCTCGGATTGTGCTCAGTTTCCACTCATCATTTAGCCATGTAAAAACTTGATTAATTTCAATACTCTCAAGAAGCTAAATGCTGTGAAGGCACTGTCCAGTGGTTCATCAACAGCCGCTATGTACTGGTTTTGGAGCCGAATACCACCCACACCAAAGCACTTCGCTTGAAGTAGGAAAATTGATCCCCGCCTCACATATCAGCTACGCTGCCAGTCGTTATAAGAGGAGCTTTGGCTGGTCTTGTATTTGTTTTCTCCTTTTCCTAAAACCTACGATCCAACATCATCATGGAGCACCAAACAGAACGCCATACAATCACCGCTGAATCTCCGAGAGTAGATCTAGAGCTTCAGAAGTTGTGGGATGAGGCTCAGAGCGAATTCCATAAAAACACAAACAGAAAACTAGCATCAATCCCTCCAAGAAAGATCGAGGATGTTTTGGTACAGCTTAAGGAAAAATTCCAGCCCGAGGATGGGGTACAGCCCAGTACCAAGCATAAGACCAAAGATGCTATTGAAAAGATTTTAAAATGTATTCAACTCATCGGCGGTGTAGCCGCAGAAGCTGCATCCACTGTTTTTGCTCCCGCAACGTTATGCTTCAATGCTATCTCTTTCTTGATTGATATTCCTCAAAAGGTCGCTGAAGTCTATGAAGGCTTGGGAAACTTGTTCGAAGAAATGACCCACGCCATGGCCCTTCTGAATATTTACGGGAGCTTGAAGAGGCTTGATCGAGAACTTAAAGGCGGCATTCACAAAATTATGGTCTCGATAGTGAGAATTTGTGGTCTATCTATCAATATGTGAGGTCACTTCTGAAAAGGATTTTTTCAATATCCGTTGGTCCCTGTCCCACTTTAACTGACACACTTCTAGCATCGATGGTGGTAAAAAATCCAAGGTTAGGGCTATATTGAAAGCCACTTTCTTGAAAGATGACTCGGGTATCAAGGATGAATTGAGCAATCTCAAAAATTTGATTAAGAGGCAAAATCACCTCACGGGAGTGATCACTTTGAAGAACATTCTCGATAACTCTGCAGTCACTGATGAACTACTGAAAGGGCAGATTTCTTTCGCAAGGGTGCAGGAATTATTTACAGAACAGCAACGTCACATTGCAGACAAGGTCACGTACGTGGAAGGTGATCTCAAGGCCAAAAAGGATGAGAAGATTGCATCAGATCGTGTCGAAAAAATTTCGAAACTCTTGTCGATGCCCGAAGGATCAGCTAAAGCAAACACTGCTAGAGAGGAAGTCAAAGATATAAGAAAACAACTTCCGGAAGACGCCTTCAAGTGGCTATCCACAGCATATGAATACAACGAATGGCTTGAATCATTAGACGACGCTTGCGTGTCACCTTATTGGCGGCTATTATACGTGTATGGGGAGGTCAAGACTGGAAAATCCTGCCTCGTGTCATCAATAGAAGAGGACTTGAGGAGTAGAAACATAGCAAACTTGGCCATTGCATATCACGCTTTCATTGGGGTGTGATACTAAGACCACCGAGACTGCAAGCAACAATGGTATTGTCTATGCTTTGAAATCAATGGCCCTGCAATTGGCAACTCAGAGCAAGGCTTATGCGGCAGCACTGTCGCAACTCGAGGAAAAGGATCTCAGAATTACAGATACGCGGGAGCGATCTGCAGAAATACAATGGTGGGATAAGTTGCGATTCGCCAAGGATCCTGGGAACCGCGAACCTTCAAGGATTGTTCTCCTATTCGATGGACTAGACAAGCTTCCCAAAAGCGATGCTCACAATTTTTTGAAGTTTCTGAGAGAACAGACGAGAGTGTTTGCAAGCGAACGCTCTTTTCAACTTTTTATCTTGGTCACCGGAAGGTATGATAACAATTATTATGGGATGGGTATCATCGATCATACCAAAGATGATATCAATTCATTTATCGAGCAAGAGTTAGATAGGCTTGATTTTCTTCAAGGCCAGGATGTAGAAACAAAGCAACTTCGTAAATCAATTCGTGAGAGACTCCCGAAAATTGCTGAAGGGTCATTCTCGGTTGTCCTTCAGGAATTGATCAGAATCAGGGAAGCTGTGAAATCTGATGCGTATTCAGATGATATTGAAGCAATTTTGGATCAGGATCCATCAGGAGATATGGGTATGATAGCACAAGATACAAGATATTATTACCGATCTTAACAGCTCTCTCAGTGCTCGCGACATTGAACAGCTGAATGAGATACTTGACTGGGTTATATTTAGCTACGATAAATTCAGCATTGACCAGATCAGAGCGGCCCTTTGGCTGAGTTCAGGCAGGTTGCCTGTGCAACCTTTAGAGAAGAAGCTGGAGGAAAAGTTTGCTAAGGCTTTCCCCCGCCTGAAGAGGGACAATGTTAGGGTAGATTTTCCAATCAAGCAGTTTCTCGAACGCTCCGGCTCGGACGTACCCACCGTAACAGCTTCTGCATATAATATTGAAACTGCCAAGATAAGTATGACGGTTGCTATACATCAAGCCGACCTCCATTCGGTTCAGAGGTTTTCTTGGGATCTCACAGAAAGAACTGGGATTGAAATATTTGATTTCTCTCCTGCTAGCTCCGACAACGAGAAAAAAATCACTATCAGTTCCACCTGGATTCAAGCCCATTGCCGCATAACTGAACAACTCCTGAAGCTCTTAAATGAAGAGCCTAGCAATGAGACCATACATCTTGTTGTATATGCACTAAAGTTTCTTCCTCTCCATACTGGAGAAGTAAAGAAAGCATTACTGCTTGGTAACGGAAAAACAGACAGACCGAAGCTTCAAGCTATTGCAAAGAGAATCGTGGATCTTCTTAGTGATGCTGAGGCAATCGAGAAATTCGAGAATATAGCAAAATTCATGAGTAACACCTGGTGGAGTCTTGACAACGTGAAGATCATTCGGGATTTCATAAAGGATGAGAGAACAATCGATCAGCTTGGGCCGAGGGAACGTCGTTGGGTTAAAACCCATACAAAATCGGAAGGCAAAGTGGATTTCTATTGGCCTATCACGCTTATGATTGCCAAGAGATGGCTGTGGGATTCAAGCCGTACTTGGAGTCCTTACGACTCATATCTATGGGTAGATAAATTTATTGATATAGTTAGTCTATGCTATCTTTTCTCTCTTCAGTTTCATCTCCAGATTTGCTAATAAGAAACAGCAAGAATGGAACGATGATGAGATTAAGGATACAAAGATTGACAGTCCAAGCTTGAACTCCACATACGTAGAGGAGTTATCCCAACGTATCCTAAGCAGAGCTACATGGGCCCGAAAGACACTGCGTCTGGACGAAAACTCTTTGTGGTACGAGCGTATTGGCCAAACATTCTATGAGGCCGGTCAGTCCGAAATAGCAATTGAATATTTCAACAAAGCTAAAAGCTTCCCGTCCTGCCACTGGACGGTGAATGAATACCTGGCACTGGCATATTACCATTTGCGGAGGGGAGATGATCTCTGGAGGGAGTGTGCCTCTTCAGAGTTGGAATTAGCTATTACAGCATTGAAATCGATGCAAGTGGAAAAGAAGTGGTTGGAAGATCAAATGAGTGTCTCGCCAGCTAGAACTCTGGACTTGAATGAGGCACTCTTTCGAAACTTGGCACGATTGACATTATGGCAGAAACAGATAGGAAAGATTGATCGAGCAATTGCCCTCTACAACGAAGTACTAGAATCCAATCCTTGGGATCACAGAGTTCGTTCCGAGCTTTTGAGGATTCTTTTCAGTGAAGGGAAAAATGAAGAAGCAAAGAGCTTGATACTTGGACTTAAAGACTGGGTTCTCAACTCTCAACAACATGACATAGGAGTATTCTCCAAATTTCTTCTTGAAATAGTTAAGAAACTGGAATTTTATGATCCATACTTTGGTCATCATCCTCTACGCTTCAGTTATAATCCTCTAGACGCTGGTATTCCTCTACGCTTTGTTCATAATCCGCTAGACTTTGATCATAATCCTCTAGACTTTGGCATTAAAGTAGCACGCTCTAGCACAGAATTGGGCAAGTGCACACTCCAAGCGCTCACCAAAGCAGTAACTGCTGCGGAAAATGAAATCCATCGTGTAGACTTACTAGTTTACCAGGGTCTTCTGATTGTAGGGGGGGGCGAAACAAACGTACAGCACCTACAAAATGCTCTCACATGTTGGAAAAATTGCGGGCGCGTCTTACAGGTTTTGGCCCTTAAACCTGGGGCTTACGATTATGAGCGGAATGCTTTCACTGTGCAGTCTCGATTGTTGGCGCATTTTCAACTTGCCATCAAGATCAGGCAGGACAATCCTCGTTGACAACATGAACAGCAATTATTGGATGCCTTAGAAGCCGAGAAAGCATATTTGCGGTTCTATTTTCCTGAGTCTAATATGCAAGCAAATTTGTTGACTAGCATCAAAGCATTTCTTGCATCATACTATTCCCAGTCAAAAGACTTCGTCAAGGCACAGAATTTATTCAGGGATGGTGTGCTCACTGCGATTTCTATATTAGAAGATGAAGATCCAGATAATGATCCAATTGGGTATAAAAGTTTGATAGGGTGTTTTATTCATACTGGAGATGATCGAAACGCGCTCAATGCTTGGTCTTTATTATATCCGAATGACACTCTGGCACGGAGCGACGACGATGAGGGCGAGAGTACCAGAAGTGGTCCACTAGACGCCAAATGCAAGGGTGGATGCGGGAAGACATGGGCCTATGCAGATGATTTCTACATATGCAAATCATGTTATCAGACTATATTTTGCGGCGACTGCTTGGAAGAGCTCAAGGGAAATCGCTTAAAAACATGGGCTTGTCATCCTGAGCATAGTTGGTTGTATGTCCCGCCGTGGAATGACGAGAATGTGGCCGGCAAAGGAATGGTAAGGGTAATGGATGAGTCGAATAGTCCAAAGGAGGTGAAAATTAGTGATTGGATCAAGGATTTGAAAAGAATATGGGAGATCGAGTAGTAAGAGATTATTCATTGATCTCATTCAAGAAGTGGGAACTATTGAAATTCTTAGAAATTTCGATTCTTGCTTTGTGCGAGATATTTGAGCGGCAGATTTGACAATTGGACCGTCAAAACCAATCAGGAGAACAGAGGGGAAGGGACTCATACATTTTCCTACCTATATCTCTGTAACAGACGATCATTCTTCTCCTCAGAATCAAATTTAAAGTTTACTTGGGCTGAAATAAAAACTGCAACTTTCCTTTTCTTTTCTCCCCTAAGCTTAGTCTGGACCGCAACCCGACACATCTGGGATAAGCACCATGCGAATCACCAGGCACCCGTTGCAAATTATCATTACGTGCATAATTATCCTCGTCGTGAGCGGCGGTCGCTCCCGCAATGTATATTGAACAATGGCCTGTGCAATCGCTGACCTTGTTCTCAACAGTTTTGTAATAGGGCTTAGCCCCCACCGCTTAGGGTTACGAGGTTATATGAGTTCATATATGTGGCGTATTGTCGAATGTGAGAAATATGACTACATCTCCGGATGAAGCAAATTTGAGAATCGTTGTTAACACAATCTTTGAATAGATATATCGAAATCAGAGATGTTATATAGATATAAAAAAGGAATTAGCAAAACGTAGCACCTGAAAGTATTCCAATATATCAGAAAATGGTTTTGCGACGGAAGATAGATTACCCCTCGATTAAGACCCACATCGACTCGGATGAAGGCAAATGCTTCATTTTGCAGCCCAAGCTCATGCTCGCTCTTGACGAAAGTGAATTCAGATACCCCGCTGCATACCACTGCGTCCATCATAAGAGCCAACACGCATGTACATTCTCTTGCCGAACAGGTATATTATACTCTCCCATCCTTTCAAATGCATAAAGGAGGACACACAAATGCAACTGCAAGTCAACGACATCGAAAAAAGCTTTTATCATGACACAGCACAAGTTTCACTATCTAGGTTAGCCGACCGCTTCTCAAAACCAGGCACTCCTCGATTTCGAATCGATCCTGTTGGTTGCAATCTAGTACACCACCATGACAGATATAATCAGAACCCACGATTCATCCCATTCTACAACTTCCTCTTCCTCTTCATAGCCACAACCACTCTCAGAGAACCATTCCCAAGAATCCAAATCCCTACTCCCTACAAGTACAAAACACAGCTCCGCATCCTTCCCCCCTCCCTCTCCTCTAGTATTATGCTCTCTGCTTCCCCCAATAAAAACTGCGAGTCTTTTACACACTCACACTCACACTCACTCCTATAATTACCATTACCATGCCATCCCAAACCATCCCCAAACCTACAACCACAACCACAACCACACACCCGCACATTCAACACCCGCGCCAGACAACGGATGTATATCCGATAGAAAGTTTCCCATAGTCATACTTACCAGGTATATATCACATCATCCACGACTTCACCCAGCAACTAAAAGACCAAAATTACAATTCCTAGAAAGCTATCTATCTACCTAGGTAGGTATCTCAAACATGGATACAATCACCAAGTCATTTTCGCATATAGTTTTCTTTTACTCTATTCACCTTGTTTTACTCTATTCTATTCCCACTTCTCCATTCTTCCATATTCCAACCTTCTCAGCTGCAATATCCCTACACCATTCCTCAAGATCTCTCGCATTTTTCGCCTACAAATAGTCTCCTCCCCGTCCCTTGTATACATTATCACATTATCAACGCACACCATTATACCATCACACATACAATCACGAATCACTACCAGAAAAAAAACAAGAGAAAAGACTTATAAAGCCAATCCAAATCTTTCAATCCATGAATTACTATTAACTAATTGCTTCTTGCCTCAAGGCGGGTATCACTTAATATAACGCTTCAATCAGACCTAACAACGCTTCGTGAAAACAATATGACCATCCATCCACTTCCTTCTCTTTGCATCCCTCCACATCGCATATCCACAACACACTTTCTCTCCCTGTTTCAAATCTACAGATCCACCCTCTTCCTTCAGTTTGCCACACTTAAACTCTAATCACGACCCCCCATCCTATTGCCCCGGCCTCTCTAATCGCACAAGCTAAACATCCTCTCCCCTTCCTACTGACCAATGCATTCCATCCCCTTTCTGCACATAAAGCTCTTACCAACATTTCCGCATCACTGCCAAATTCTTTTTTCCTCCCCCCACTTCCAATCTCCACTTCCAATTCCAAATCCACTTCCACCTCATCAGGAGGCGAAGGGGGTAATATAGTACTCGCACAATCTATCACCAAAACTTTTGGGATATTACTTGTAGTAGTATGAGCACTAGCCTGTATAGTTGCCGAATAAGCTCCTTCGACTGGTGATCTCGGTGGTGAGATGAGTAGAGAGGAAAGAGACTTCGATGCTGGGGATGTGAGTATGTGTTGGAGAGGTATGATTGTGTATGTGAAAGCTTTGTGGAGGGGGTGGCCTATGTTTCGTTAGTATTTATGTGCAAGAATGGGGAAATATACAACACATACCCATATTCGGATTAGGAATTTGATCGCTTCCATCACCATTTTGTTGGAATAATGGACTTGTAGGAGACTTCAAGACTTCGATGCTATGAGATTTTACACATGGATGAGCGGTAACGAAATGAACATCATGAGTCAGAGCGACATTGATTTCCTTCTTATCATCTCCATCAAGACTTAATAGAAATCTCATCATTGCAGAATATGTTTTGATACTTGGCGCTGTTGTTATTTCTGTCTGTGGAGTTGGCTCCTCTTCAGTAGGCGTTGTCTCATCTGAATCAACAGCGAAAAGATCTAGTGACTCAAAAGTTATCGATGGAGGATTCAATGTCGGGGGATCGTAAACTGCGACAAAATCACCCGGGAGTATTGATGAAGGATCTGCTCCACCAATAACACTTCCATCCCTTTCAATAGTAGCTTTTTGAAGTATTCTAGGGGTTTCTGTGGTAGCATCTATCGCTTCATTTGTCAGCTCATCGATTGATTGAATACATGGTAAAGTAAAGACTTGCCTTCTAGTGATGCTGTATCAACATCTATGTTAACCCAAGCCTCGCCAGAGATCCCTCTAGGTTTAACATCCGATGATATCCATCCCATACATTCAGACGAATTTTTACCAGCAGCCAGAACTCGACCAATTATACAAGCTGTGCTCCAAAAACTTCTTTGGCCAAATACAAATCCACCATACAGGTTGGCCTCATCTCCCAATTTCTCAACTGCGGCATCATCATTTTCTAATAATGTTGAGATTAGAAAATGGCTTAGACCTTCACCAGGGAGCATCAGGCCACTGAGGTAAGAATTTGACAGCCACCCAGAAGAATGTATCAGAGCAGACATTCTCTGTGTCGATCTTGATAAGCCTCGTCGCGGAATAGGCCGTTGGCTCATGAAATAGGAAGTTTTTTGTGTTGAAACCGACATCGGTGTTCCAGTGGATGGAGTATTTTGAGTACTGTCGGAAATGTATATATCATTTGACGAGACCTTTTCGTTCAATTTATCCAGATGAGGCCATTTTAATTTTTGAGCGAAGTGTAATAGTCCGGCTAATTGTCGAGTCTCATTCCTCCCACGAAATGTATATGTTTGGACACTTTCGGACGGTGCACTTTTCTCGACAGAGGCTGATGCTCCAGTCAACGATGCCAACCACCCAGAAGCTTTCCTTTCGGGAATGATTTCGGAAACACTTTGTTCAATGCGGATGTTTTCGAGCCAGGATCGAGCTAAGATAAGTGACCACTTAACACTGGGCGTCATACTTTTTTCGAGCTTTTTGACATCAGCAGATTTAGCGGGCTCTAGACCATTATCGATATTCTGAGACACTGTATCAAGTCGCACTAACAACTCACACGAAAGTAATATTTGCAACAACAGCCAATACCTCTGATCTTCAGATTCATTCGTGGATTCACTATTGCTAGAGACACCGTCTCCTAGATCACTTCCGAGTTGCTGGCCCCATAGTATCTGTCCAAGACGAATTCTCCATTCAACAAAGCTAAAATCAACCCAAATATTAGGTTCAGCTAAGACCTTTACAAGTACCTCGATTTGTACCTGCAGACTATAAGGATCATCTGTATCGGTAACTCTAGAAGGTGGAAACAGAATCTGCGTGAATAGCTCGGAATACAACTCGACAGTAGAGCGGCTATGCATTTGATCCTCGTGGTAAGAAACACCAATATTCATGAGATGTTCGTAAACAGCGGACTCATCGAGAGGTCTTATTCCATCCTTGCCATTTGCGAACCCCCTTCGCCTATAGAAAAGTGAATATAGCCCGGAATCAGGTTGTATTTCCTCAGATTCTTTCAACGCATCGGCTACACCTAACTCCAAAGCCGCTTGGTACCCCACAGTTCCCTTTTCAATGCCCTGCATACTGAGCATGTTCGGTCGTTCGCGACATCGTGGCATGAAATAGGCACGGCGTTTCCCAGTAACCTTCGCACCTTCCAGACTTATCGGAGCTTCTCTCGTAATATGTGGCCACGCTGTGATACAACTCCATGCTTCGTCTTGTATTTGCACATGATCGGACAGATCTCGTATCTGCAAACTTAAATCCCAAGGGAACGCTATCTTAGGATACGGTGCGCCTGTATGATGACCTTCGGAACGTGCATAGAACTGAGGAGCTCCAGAAAATAGTTCGCGAAGCTCTTGATCCGTAAGAGGTGAGATTATTCTATCTAGTTTCTTGTAAGGCCTAGAAGATATCGCTTCCGAAGACGCAGACTCCTTGATTGAAGGTGGTGGCGGCGGAAGAGGTTTATTGTGATTCGACATGGGACTTGAAGGGTTGGTTGTGGGAGTTTGTATTGGGATTGTCTGGTAACGACGAGAAATATCAGCGTCATTCCAAAAGTATTACAAAACAATCACCGGTGATTCAATAGAAAAGTAAGTTACCACGGACTGCTCCTTCCCCGGTTTGTCTTTGGAAGAGAGGCTAGAGATTTTGAAAAGGTTTCGAAAGAAGTTGCGCTTCAATTTTCTTTGTAACTTCTCTGGGGTCACGCTCAAACTCAAGCTCATGCGATTCTCATTCTGACTTTCACTTCTATGCTTCAGAAGAGAAGATATTGAAGGCATCTTGGAAGTGAAAGGAGAAGCTATTGCGTAGTAAATTAATAGTGGTCATCAGATCGATCAGCATGCAGGAAACGCGATTAGGTATAGCAGAAAATAAATGTAAGGAGCAATAGAAATGGATATAAATGAGGAGCCAGTGATGTTGACAACCTGGTATGCGGGGAGCTGCATAAGAAGAACGTTGAAGTAAGAATAAGGTGACCAAACAAGTGCAATGAACGGTACTTGTACGAGCAAAATGGCATATACAAGAAGTATTAATATTCGGAAAGATTTCCGAATCCCACAATCCTGCAATGAGAGTTGCAGATTTGTTGTGGTGGTGCAGCATATAAGTATGTGCGTACCTAGCAGGCAAAGTAATGTAAGGTAAGCTGCTATCAATGAATCAATGAATCAATCAATCAATCATCAAATCATCAATCACATCCCTCTCTTTTTTGGTTCCAAGGCAGTGGATGATAAAATGCGTGGTTAAGCAACTTCAAGCAAGGATTCACGACTCTGTATATGCAGTCGGTGACAGTTGCATAATAATACGACATATGTCCAGTACGATACGGTCCTCCGTGACTGTAGATTGCACTGACATGTATGTATTAATCTCTCTCGTCGGTGAAGTGACTCAAGTGAGTGACTGATGAATAAGTAAATGAGTGACTGACTGACTTGAGTGACGTGTAGGAAAAGAAAGGAAAAGAAAGGGTCGTGAGAAAGAAGGAAGGTGGGGTTGAGGTATGGGAATGCTTACCTTGAACATCCATCCATCCATATCCATACCTTGAACTTTATAACTACTAGGTAGGTCGACTAGGTCGACTATGTAGGGAACAGGTAGGGACTTAGAATACTAATTTGATAGTTACCCTGGATCTTTGCATCTTTATTTATCTTCCCTGTCTTCCCTGCTTTTCCAATGAACGACGAGGACAACACCAACAACGATCTATACCGGTATATCATCCTCTCTTGTTGGTCTCGGCCATTATTCCAGAAATGTTTTAGATATCTTGGACCTTGGGCAATAGTCGTACGAACTTCATTTCCGATAAGCTTATTCGATCATTTCTCGCGTTTGTTGTTTGTTATTGTTTATGCTCCAGGTTATCGGAGAATACACTTTGATGCTTCATTTGATTGGAAGGGAGGCGTTACGAACATTGGATGTAATTGTTACTCCGTATCTTTCGTGTGGCGTACAGAGTATGGAAGTACCGTAGCCTCAATCAAGACATTTTTGATAGCCATGACATGACCATCATCAACTTCCCAATCTCTCGTTTTCGTTTCACGTCTTCCCATCTGCGGACTTCCTTCTCTTCTCCTCTATGTTTTTGTTGAGTAATGTTCAGCTGACTTTGATTTCTAGCAGTCGTCTGCAGAAGCCCACTAGCTGCACCATCAACCAACCTCCTTTTAATTGACGGAGCAGTCCTTCTAGATTCCCGTTGGCCAGTACCCATAGTTCGGGATAAAGCTGACATTATTCCGCAGAATTCATATTCAACCCGTCAGACTAAAGTCGGATCTGATGGCAATGTCTGATGATTCAATATAAATTCAATGTAGAAGCCCTGGAGGTTTCAGGAGTTGTGAGTATGTAGTTCGTGGGTGGCTCAGTAAATCAGGGTGCATTGTTTTGGAGCTATGATCAGTTTCCGCCTTTTGCATGTATTATGGCAAATCCTCGGTGCCATTTTGATATTGGTAAAACAACAACATGTACTACAATACTTTCTAGAGCTTAGGGATTACTTGTACGCAGAGTCAAAACATCGGATTTATGTGAGCTTATGAGGTGGTACATTGTTTATCTCAGTTGTTCCATCCATTGCAAAGGATTCAGAGGGGCTGTGTTCCCAAGACTCGTAGAGTCGTGGAAGTCCCACGCTACATACAAATGGCCAAACTAAATGTTCCAAGACACGTACGTCTACAAATGGAACCGCTCTTCCAGCGGGGGAGTGGAGAGTACAGTTCTAAGTTCCATTAGATTGAAACGTTCCCATGGAGCTGTCTTGAAGACTGACCGACATGCAACTTGGCGGTGTCATGTTGTCTCTCACTTTATAGTGTTGTCCTGAATACCATCTCTGATTGAGCGCTTTTGACATTACTTTTTTCTGTTCAATCGGCATCTGTCAAGTATGTACCGAACATAACTATCTTCGGATCTAGTTAAATATCGACGTTCAGCAAGTGCTAGCCTTGATGAATACCCACGATCTGATCATTTCATCCCATAGTTACGACCCATACTTCATGATTGGGTCTCATCATAAGAAATATGCCTATATGAATATCAAGTAACAACGACAAATATATCAATTGTCAATGATAAAAGATAACAATGAAATCACGGCCGTTGGAGATTCTCAAGGACACCATTTCCATAGGTGAAACAACACTACCAAAACAATTGGGAGTGAACTTAGCTGCTTGAACAGCATCTTTATCATTCTCGATCACCGAATGAATATTGGCTAATATTTTATATACATCCTAAAAGTCTTCCTAAATTTACATTTGGAAGTTAATTTTTCAATAGTGGCGTCCTATTCTTCCTTCCAAAGTGATTGCAGAAACACCTAACTCTGTTTCTGTTATTTCCCATATCTTTGATGAGGGGTAAGTTTCATGGGTTTCTAACAGTACTTATTCTTTTTTATTTCGGACGAGCAGTCGATAATAATGCCTTGAAGATATAGATATCTTTCTACTAGACATTACCATCTTGTTTCTACTCGACGAATACTAGAGAATAGTAGCCTGGAGATATACATTGGATCGAGACTAAAAAATATCTTCGCGTGTCAATTTCTCAACATCCGGGTTTCAACCAGTCATTTCTTGACGCTCTTTTGGCCTATCAGACGACACTCTTGTGGTATCTAGGCTGGAGTTTAACGTTAACAGAAGTTCTATTTACTGCACAGATGAAAGTTGCGAGTGCTCAGAAACAGATTGTGTAATATTCGATTGAAATAGTTCGAGGGTCAACTCTACATGTCGTCCAATTCATTAAAAAAAACCATGTATCTAATATTCAAGACTCAGGTATCAACTATCCTCATCCACGCATCTCCTCTCCTCTACTCTTATCTTTTCCACTCACCCTTCATCCCCTTTGCCACCCTCACAATATCAATCCTCCCATCCCAAACTGGATAAACAATCACCGCCAAAATCGCAAAGAAATGCCAGACAATCGCCATTACAATCCATCCGCTAAAGAAACTCTTCGTAAAGATCCAATCGCGGTAGAGTGGTATCGGCCACAACACAATCGTAACCAATACATTAACCACAAAGAATATACTAGCAATTTTTAGCCACTTTTTAATGTGTTTTATTGTTTCGTCTCCGAATGGGTGGACCACATCATCAAGGGGAAGTTGGGAGTTTGGTATTATAGAAGGAGGAGAAGGAGGACCGGCCTCATCTCCACTGGTGGTGTAGGATTCTTTTGTCGATTCATCTCCCGCATGGGCGACTTGGCTAACAGCTTCATTACTGGGAATTGTAGATGTGAATGAGCGGTTTGCCTGGCTTTTGTCCTCAATAAGTCCAATTCTCAAGAACTCGCGCCAATCAAATTTGCTCGGCCAAATCAACGAAATCACAATCGAGTATATACCCGGTGAGAAAAATGAAACGATAGCTCCATACAGCCCTGGGACCTGTACCTGCGTCGTTTGGATATTCAAGGCACCAGACCAATACCAGGAGAGACTGAGCCAAGTAGCTAAACCCGACATCAAACCCAAAATCGGTGCTAGTATAGCTGCTAGCTTTGTTTGTCGCGACCAGAGAAGTGTGAAGATCATGGGGAAGATACCCGGACAAGCGATGATGGGACGGAAATACGTTGACCAGTTATTTGTCGCTCCTGCATATTCGAGCATGATTGCGAAACCGGCCATGAAACAGCCGTGAAATACGACGCCCCAATGACTGACTTTGAGCGTTTTGCGATCTGAGGCCGCGGGATTGATATAGGTGCGGAAGAAATCGAGAGAGATGATACTGCTAACTGCGATCATGGATGAAGAAACTGTGCTTGTGATGGCCATGAATACAAGAACTAGTAGACCTGTGGTTGCGCCTTTACCTAACAAGGAGCGAAGGACGTATGGCATTACCATTCCGGAATTTACTTGGGTGATGGTTAGCGTGTTAGGATAGTCGAACCAGATGGGAGTTTTTTCAATTGCGCGGGCGCTAAGACCAATAATGGTTCCTGTACACCACGGGATTGCGATAATAACGATTGAGACAAGATCGTATGCTGGAACTGTCGAGTGGACTTCGGATGCGAAGGATTTTTGCCAGAATGCGGTGTCCATGAGGACAAGGGCAAGGTTTCCGAATTTCAGGACGAGACCAAATAAGACAGCTTTGGAGGTGATTAGAATAGGACTTTGAACGAGAGGGGCGTCGCAAGTCTACAGATTTAACTTACCGCTCTTGGACTTCATTGTCAGAAGTGATCCTTCATAGTTGCCGGGGATATAGTCATCTGTAGCTTTGACTTTCTCATAGAGTCCCGATATACCCCCAATATGCTCATTGCTCAGAACCGCAAGCGAGAAGTAGATCAAGAGTATCAGAGCAACGGTAGTATGTAAAAAGTCTGTCAAGAACGTCGCTTTCAACCCTCCCACAGCCGTATAGATGACGACTACAAAGCAAAAGGATCAGCATTGATCTTTCACATTCCCATTCCCCTCACGAACTTCATCAACATTACTCACCACCAGCCGGAATCAACACACATGCCGCCACAACATGCATACCCGTCATACCCGTAACCAACTGCGCCCCCGCCAGAATCATGCTCCCACAGCCAAAAATATTATTGATAAGATTCAGCACAATAAAAATCCAATGCGCATAATTTCCATATCTCATACGAATAAATTCAAGCGAGGTATGTGCATACGGAACCCTCAATTTCGCTACAATACCCAGCACAGCCATGAGTGCGATTTGGAAGGAGAGACCGCTGGCCCACCAGATGGGGAGGGCAATGCCCCATCTGTACGTGTAGGCTGCTGAGAAAACACTCTCGTTGATCCACATCCTAGATGTATTGGGTTTGGTTAACATTGGATTCTCTTGGGAGGGTCGGATCGGAATGGGAGTAAAGTATGGATGTACGGAATTACCAGCTTGAGAAGACGGCGGATGCAGTGAGTCCGGTGCCGACAGAACGATTTGCTACCATGAACATCTCGGATTGATCGCTGTCTTCTGAGAGATATCTTTTTTGGATGCGAACGGCTGCGAGGATGATGAGGCAGAAAAGGATTGATAATCCCACAATGATGCCATAGCCGTCGGCTTGGGTAAGAAGTTGTACGGCCATGTTGAGAGTTGAAATTACTTAGCAGTCACCTGTAAAGTTTGGGGTAGACTTGGATATATACTATATATAAGTACCATTATCGAATATATGCGGGCCAGATCTAGTCTCCACAAGCATGGGTGATGTGAGAATTGACGCACATGTTATCATCAATCGCAATGGGCACCATCACTTACCATGCAAATTTAGATAGATGAGTACCGTGATAGATGGCTTACTCTTGAGTGATTATTGGTTGATAACATTTTTTATTCTTCGTGATACACAAACTGGGTGGGATCGACCAATTGCGTTCATGCAGCTAGTGAGCACGCAAGATATACCAAAGCACCATCATCACCCCGGGATAAGATATTGTGCATTATTCCGCACGACTTCATCTCAAATATCGGAACATTTTTAATGGTTGGGTTAATTCCGGTAAAGATAAGCTTCTCGAAGACGACTTCGCAAAATCGATGCTGGATCTCCGAATAGAAAGAAAGTACTTTCCTTTCAGAAACTACTTCTTGTCACATTTAGCTGAGGTCTCCAGCGCTCAACTTCGATGGAAAAAAACCAAAGTTGACAGATGAGAATCCGAGAACGGCAAAATAGAAACTCTTAAAACATAAAAAAGAAGCTTCTTCGTATAACCGTGAAGCAGTCTGATTTCAGGGACAAGTAATTTATTTTCAAGTCCAGATCAGGCATTATTTTGAGGATTCTTGAGACTTTTAACAATAGTCGCCAGCCTCCAAAGTCAAATAAAAAAAACGGGTTTTGTATGATAACATGTAGACTGCTTGATGCTTGAGTTGAAAACTATATTTCATATCCGGGATTTAATGTGAGAACTTGCGGCCTCGGAGAGATTTATATATCCATACGAGATACCACAAGATCGCTCCTGACTTCAAGGGGTCCATCTTGAATCGGTCACTCTGTATTTCTCCAGTCATCCAGTACTTCGATAACGGTTCGCGTGTAAATCTCAAATCCACATCGACGTCCAGGGGTACGCACTGAATAGACCACATATTGAAAACGAACAAATTTGCATGGTTTATGTCATTAAGATATCCTCTCATATAAACTATAACGCCGTAAAATGCTCCTTGGGTATTGAACGCCATTCCATCGATATGTGTAAAATAAAATTTTCCTGCGCTTTTCTCCTAAGCTGGGGGTGTTTCGTGCACAACAACGAGTATGTATTTTGGATCCGGAACAATCACAAGCTCATGTTTCTTCGTTCGTAGACGCAGGAGTTTAACCTCATCCTAATATTGTGTCAGGTTGGTGTTCCCACATCACAGTTCGATTTCGACAAACCTCAGCATCTAGTCCCTGCACAAGTCCTCCGGCTGATTTCACAAAACCCCATACCATAGAAGCTAATTCTTCGATACCTTGGCTCTCAGTGTTGGCCGCTGTACTCGAATCTTCAGTCGCAACACTAGTATTGTTTGATCTAGAGGTTGAACGGAAGGCTGAAAACGATCCCGAGTTCTGAATGATGGTACCACTAGACGTTTCAAGCACCAGTGTCGCCTCTACCCCGGGTTTCTTAGAGAGTCGTGCTAGAGTCTCTGCCAAAGCTTCTGCGCCGCTGCCCTTTAATCACTGTTAGTAAATGTTTGGGAAAAATGAAGTTCAATATAACGTACTGTCAGCTGGTCGGTCATTTGAGGCATATTCGTTAATGTAGTACAATCAGTGAGTTGTGAAAACAAATGGGTGCTGTAAACAATTAATGATACCCTTGTGCAGGGGTAACATCGGAGTGCGGCGTAACCAGTTATTCCGGGATCTTAGTCGGGAACTTTTTTATTTTGCAGTTTCCAGATTCTTTCGAAGGCATCATTTTCCATAATAGTAATTATTCGCAATGGGTTCAAGTGCGAGAAAAAAGAGGGAAAAGAAGAAGGACTTTCAAGTAAGAACATCATCCCCTGCTTCTCTTTACAAAATTGACTCAATGTTTCCAGAAAGTAAAACTTCGAGTTGGCAAGACCAAAGCAAAAGCCGACAACTTTACAGACACCAGTTTCAAGTCCAAGTCAATTGTTGTAAATCAACAATCTCTCACAACTGTTGCACCTTCGAATGTTGTACAGTTCACCCATTATCTTTCATTGGCATCGACCTCGAAATCAGACACTCAACGAAAGGATGCGCTCTCATATCTTACGACTCAACTCTCTTCTCAACCCGTAAACGAATCAATACCCCTCCCAACTGCTGTTATTCTCCCAAAACTCCTACCTTTAATCCTTGATGGAAACGCATCTGTGCGAACACAGCTTCTCAAATTCCTTCGACTTTTACCACCTGCAGATATCGGTGATCGAGCAGAATCCGCCTTACTGTACACAAGAGCTGGTATGACACATTTGGCCACCGAAATTCGAGTAGATGCTTTAGCCGTATTAGAATGGCTTCTTCAAGTTGCAGGAGAAGATGTAGTTTCATGTCCGGGTGGATGGGTGAAAACATTGAAAAGTTTCATGTCAATGATAGGCTGGACTACAAGTAGCGCGACGTCAAAATGGTCATCTGCAAGTAGAGTTAGTTTTGGAATAAGCAGGGCTAGTTTTGAGAAGTCAGGAAAAACTCTTCCAAGACAATTGATGGTGCTTTCCCAATTTCTCAAGGCTGGCCTTGTGGAGCCGGAAACGGTTGCGCAGCCTACTACGAATGGGAATCACTTCCCGCTTTTCGATGTCGAGCGACATATGATACCTTCTAGAGCAAATGCATATGCGCATCTCAATCTATTTGGATCATCGAGAGATGAAGAAGGGGAAATGTATATTGACAGGGAAGATCGCCAAAGAGTTTTCCACAAAAGATTTGAGGCAGATTTACTCGTAGGAGTAGAGCATGCTAAGAGGGAAGCGGGTGAAGCTGGCAGAGCCGCAGCAGTTCTCACCAAAGTTCTACGTGATGGTATGAATGATTATAGTGGCGTTGATGATACCCAATAAAAGGACTTCAAGGTGGAGTTCAAGGTGTTTTACTAGGATATTGTATACAATGCTGTTCAATTCATTTCATCCAATCTCTCATTTCCTCATTTCCCATTCTAGTTCTGGCTTATCACTTATTTCTACTGTATATGTACCTAGGTGATTCGCCAAACTCAAAACAGGTGGCGTATGACTCTCGGAAGTACCATCAAATTTGTCCTTCAGTAGAAGCAACATCATTCTTCTACAATTTCTTCTACAATTTCTTCTACAATTTGATTGTACGCAAAGAAGCGCTAGGGGCGAAAGAAGTGCCTATATAGATTTCAGCAATTGTAGAATTTCTTGCAAATCTCAGAATGATCTCAAATAATGTACCTGAACATGAAGATATTTCGATGCTTTGAATCCCTTGATGTACTGATTTAGTTTGTGATCTCTCCAAATATATCTGAAACATCAACTCTGTGAGAATTGATGAATCATCTGGAATATTAATAATGATGAGAGGTTCCTGGAAAGGCTTTTAGATGTTTGAATACTTGAAAGATCTAGACAGACAGCTTCAACACTAACACAAAGAAAGTTAGACTAAATGCACCCCACCTTCCGGAAACGCTCTGAGACCAACAAGACCCACCAACCCACCCAATGCTCTCGTCATGTCCAACAAACACGCGCTTCACTAGCTAACGATGAGATGGCAAACAATGTCTGAACATTACATTTCAGAAAGCATCATTACCAGCTATAGAATAATTTGTGAGTTGGCCGATTTTTATGACTTCCTTTGCCTATGTGTACCTCCATTCGGATTTCTTGTCTGCCCTATGATGCAGAAACTATGCCAAGCGGTAAACGTGTAGCATTGCAAGGCTGTTACAGCTGGCTTTGAATCTCATCTTGCTCAGTGGTTTGAAACGGAATTGAAAACTATTCAATTAGCCTCATGGGTACTTCAAACATGTTCTTATCGCCTTTCTGGTGTATTCGAACTGTTCCTTTCTGTTGGCACGACGTAAATGCAAGTGTAGCAGATCCTCGGGTTCTCATAGGCTCATTATTTCACCCCTTTTTCACGCGATGGCATTGTGTTACTAACCAACTGTTGTAGGTTAATTTAATAATCATCTTAAGCATCACGCCACCCTCTCTCTCTCTCTCTTCTTTACGGAGACGTCACATGACTCTTCATATCTTTGATGTTGCACTTGGTCGATGACTCTTTTAAACTGGTTGCTACAGTCATATACCTTCCACTCAATCTTTTACCCTGGATTTGAATTCCAGATTTGGTTTCGAACATTTGTACAAAAGAAACTGCGACAGTGAGCACTTCTCAATACGTATCCAAGAAAATACTGTCTTTCATTATGACGAGAGTGGAAATCAAGCCAGGCTCGCCTGTCGAGGAAAGGCTAATAAAGAATGAAGATTCTGGAGATGAAACACTGCAACTGGATTTACCGGATATCACAGAAGATAGTATTTTCGATGACGTAGATGTCGAAGACGAAGAGTCTGAATACGTGGATGGAAATTTTGAAGGTTTGGTGTTCATTAATGGTATTGAACACTTTGTTTGTCCAGGTATATTGACAAGTGAAATACTATGTTGATTCCTGCTAATGGAGACGTATAAGGGTTTAAGATCCGGCAACTTCCTACACCAATGATCGTCAAAAGGTCTTTAAGAATGCTCTATAATACCATCGTCAAGGGGAATCTCGTATTAGATCCAAACTATCAGAGAGCTAGTGTATGGGACGAAGGACGTGCTTCTACTCTTATTACTTCGGTGTTGATGGGATATTTCATTCCTCCAATCGTTCTTAATGTCCAAACAGTAATCAACAAATTGGAGGACGGCCGGAAAGAGGTGAAGCACATGCGGATCTGTGTTGATGGAAAGCAGCGCTTGACATCGCTTTTTAAGTTTATGAGCGGAGAGATCGGATTTTTGGACAATTCACATCCGCCAAAAAAATGGTACTATTGTCATCCAACTATCAACGGTGTATTGACACCGAGTAGCAACAGAAACATTTGTCCAGATGGATTGAAGAAGTTTTTCGATGACAAGGTCTTCTGTTGCTATGAGTACGACCATCTGACACAAGAGACTGAAGAAACTATGTTCCAGCTTGTCCAGCGGGGAATTGCTTTATCGCCAGCTGAGAAAATGAGAGCAATGTCCACTGAGTGGGCTAGATTCACCCGCATATATGAGGATGATTATGCCATGGTGATCAACTGTAAGTAACCTGTAGTTTACGCGAGGAACATCGCTAATTGGGTGAATAGTATCGAAGCAAAGTCGTGCATCAGGTTTTCGACTTATTCTCACTATATTTACTATGATTCAAGAAGTTCTTTCTGGACCAGCCAACGGTCGAAGGAGGAAAACTGTGCCCTCACTCCAAGCTAGTCCCCAAGCACTTATGCGTGTCCTAGAAGATCCAGAACCAATATCTATGGGTCTCAAACTCGCTTTCAAGGACGTATTCGATAGGTTTGAATCACTGATCAAGTTATCATCTACGAAGTTGCCAGACGGCCAATATGAAGTCCAAAATAACTCAGTATTTGATCCCGCTCCCGAGTTTCTAAGGGAGGCGGATGTGAACCACGTCCGCACTTTTTCACCACTAGAGTTAGTAGCCACCGGTATTCTAATATCATACCATAAAGACAGGCGATCAGACGACATTCTTCTTTCAGACATCAAATCCCTACGTCGCTTTCTACGATTGAAGCATAAAGATCTACGAGTCAACGCTCAATGCTGGGCCACGGCTTGGGAATTTATCTCTGAGCATGTTCATCGAAATCCCAATCCCCTGAATAAGTTTGCACTTCGTTTAAAATCGCATCGGGAAAAGAATGGGACTGGTATTCCTACAGAGAGGGGTATGAGGAGGGCAAGATCGAATTCGGATTCCAGTACGCTGTCGAGTTTAGATTCGTTGTTTGAAGCTGAGGTTGAAGGGGACCGAGATGATTCGAGTGAGGGACCGGAGAGTACTTCTTCCGTGGCTAGTTCGAGTAAGAGGGTTTTGGTTGATTCTGCTGGTAATGAGTCTTCTAAGAGAGTGAAGAGGTAATCTTGCATTGTCGGCGCAATGTTTCATGCTGGTTGTTCTCTTGGTGAATCGGCTGACGGAAATTCTGGTTGCTGCATTTTTGGATTTTGGTTTGCCGCATTTTCTCACGGGTTAAAGAATTTTCTAACCAAGCTTTGACATGATGGGCAGAATAGCAGTGTTTATACCGGCGCTAGGGCTTCGTGTTTGGGAACCTTGTTTGTGCCGGTTTACAGCAATGCATCAGGATGGGTGTACATGGTAGAATTTCAGTTTGATTATTGCATGATAGAGATACCTATAGAGCTTTGGATAATAAGGATAATACGTAAACAGTTTGAGCTGATTGTGATCATTTTCTTCATGTGAAAAGCGTGTGTCATTGTATTGATTTACTTTCAGCTAGACATCTTAACTAACTTGATTTCAAACCCTTCGGTCCCGTCTTGTAGAAACTGGATCATAGATGGATTACTCATTCATCTTTTTAACAAGGACATGGAAGATTAAGATTTAAGGGAAGATACAATGAGCAACGTATAAACAACTACCAAATTTACTAATATACATATTCACACTTATGATCCATCGGTCTCATAGCAATATCCTAGCATCACAACTCCCAAGAACCTCCTAATCCCAATCCCTCAACCACCCATTCCTTCCATCCTTTCTTTTCTCCTACCAATCTCACTTTCTCCCACTCTTCTCTTTCAACAGACCTCCACTCCTCAATAGGTATCCAACCAATATACGCGCGATCCCCAAATCCTCCTATCCAGTAGATTTCCTGCACAACCAAGCGAACCCACTCACTATGATGAATATGGTTACCTGGTAACCAATATTTAGCATCGGGGTGCGTATCGACAAAACATTGCCTTAGTTCTTGTTCTTCTGCAGGCGAAGTAGTGATGGGTTCGAGGTATCCAAGGATACTGAACCGCGGTTGGTTTGCCGCCGAAAATGCGAATGGGTCTGGCTTAGAGGATATGCGGGATTTAGGAGGGTAAGGAGGGGTCCAAGATAGGGAGAGAGAGATATTTGGGTTTGAGACTGCGTTTTTGAAGGTGGTTGCTATGCTGAGAGCGAGGATGGTAGGGTTGTTAGTTGCCGGTTCACAGTCAGCTATGTAGTCCATGAGACCGATGGGAATATTTTGGAGATTGGAGGGTCGGTTTTCGGAAGTTGATGATGAGTTGGGGAAGATGGTCGAGAGGGTTCCGAGAGGCGTAAGATGGAGAACGCGACGGGCGAGAATGGCGCTTTCGCGGGATGTAGGGATGCGATTTGTAGATTCGGCAGGGGATGGATTATTGATAACGCGCTCTGTAGAAGAAATGGCGATTGGTATGGATGAACTGCTTGTAAGTTGAAGGAGAGTGCTCAAGAGCAAGGCTCCTAATGGAGCTTTTGGGAGGTACATTGCGAAAGAGCTTGAGGAAGCAGGATAAATGTTTATTAGAGGTAATGGAGGCCAAATGAAGATATATTTATATGATAAATATTCAATATAAATTTGACATTCACTATGTAATAGTTACATAATAGGATGGTTTATAACCTTACCGCTGATGAGATGTGATGGTACTCGTGAACAAGACTCGGATAACAATCCGAAACTCGGAAGGGGTCACGGTGATGGCAATGGATCTGATAACGATAAGATCTCTTGGCGTTCATGTGATTGAATATCTTGACACAGCTCGTTATCAATTTGAAAATTGTACCTTTAGAGACTGGAAATAAAGAATAAAATCTTCAAATTTTTGAGATGAGTACAGCACGGTACAGTGTGAGAATGATCTCATAAGCTTATGTATTGATTAATGGAGAAAATGAATTGAGATGTTGATTGAGCATGTTCATGAAGTATTTTGGTGTTTTACTCCGTAAGAAATGAAGAACGAGAAGAGAACATGGCTCGCTCCAGTATATGAATGTCACGTGATCAAATATAAAGGGCTGCCCAATTTCGAAGCCCTAGCATTTTTAGTGCGAAACACCAAGCGATGGCGCTAGAGTAAGCAGCAAAGAAAGAGTATACTGACGCATCTCACGAATCCATCGACAACCCAACAACTCAGCAACCGCGTACGTATACCCATATTATTTCATCAAATCTACGGTTCCTGCCATCTCTAGAATCGCTCGCAGATTCTCAAATTGATTTCTTCATCTCTGCGAAACCGACCCATTTGCATCTCAAAGAGAAGAACATCACCGCTTACATTTGCCACTTTTACAGTTATCGGAAATATCAATCGACAATATCCCGATAAACCGCAATCATGGGAAAGGTTCACGGATCCCTCGCTCGTGCCGGAAAGGTCAAGTCTCAAACACCAAAGGTACGATTCTTCTGATATAATTCTCGATGGAAGTCATGGACACCGAAATCGCCAGGTTGGAGTGGCGAAAAAGATCTTAAGGGTCACTTAGGCAGCAAGCAACATGGGAAGATGGAAACGGGAATGGGATACTTTGAAAGGCTACATGATCTTGGTGAATCAAATCATGCTAATACGATGTTACAAATAGGTTGAGCCACAAGAGAAGAAGAAGCGCCCTAAGGGACGTGCTGCCAAGAGAGAGAAGTTCGTTCGTCGTTTCGTCAACGTTACTTTGACCGGTGGCAAGAGAAAGGTTCGACAACACTATAAACACTATCGCATTCAAGATGGTTTGCTAATCCAGGAAATAGATGAACCCCAACCCAGGAGCTTAAATAACCAAAAATTGATGGATGGGGAACAAGAGGGGCGTTGCTTGTTACTATACACAAGAATTTCACCACGATGGGTTTACGATTACGATTCGGGAACTAGAGAATATCTACTTCAAGTTCGGACGGGAATCCATTAGTTGAAGGGAAAGCAATCCTCTTTAATGGGCGTATATGTACATTTGAGGAAGTGGTTTGCTGCTGAATTGAGATCAATGTTATCTTGATCTTTCTCCGTCTCAATACTTGTTCATTGGTTTCTGCAGATGTGATGTGATCTTACGATGTTTTCCTACGCTGCAAAATGCTGAAGGCGAACTGGACAGCCCATTTGTGCGGGGCATCGGCCGAGGTCTTGAGAAATGGCTATGGGCTGGCTATTGGCCAGGGGCACTAGAGATTTTGGCAAGGAATCTCGGTCCCGTAGATTTTCATAGGGATCTGTCGACAATCAACAAGTTTCAACGTCTTCCTTAAATTTCTCTTTCTATGTTCTGAACACCCGCCACCCGTATAAAATCTTTATTTCTTTCTCTTGCACTTGGCGAAATCAAGACCATAATAAACGTGCCGTTTGATTCCTTGATCACCATTGTATAATACCAAATTATCAAGGAAGCGAGCTTTAAAGGTGTCTGTTTCCCTTGGTGTTCTCTTTCATCCGTATTTATACAAGTTGCTAGTTCATCTTCGCTCTCTGGGTGTATTGAACAGATGCTGTCAACTATACTGAGGTTTTTAAAGAGATTATGACACATGATTGTAGCTTCTCTTTTTCCTCCATCCCACGCTTCTATGACTGGTGATCACTCCAAACCCTACAAGATGAAAGGTGTTCAGCATCCATCCGGACGCGCCGTTCGAACCTTTCTCGGAAATTGAGTTTTTGATAGTACCTGCTATTCCTTCACGGTGTCAGTGAGTACGAGAAGGGAAATCTGTGCTGAATCTGCATGCCCTTCATACTTTATACAGAATCTGAATCGATACGAGAATTTTCACAATAGACGTTAATGGGATGAAAGAAGGATATCAACTAGGGGTATCGAGTCTCTGTACCTCGTTACGGAAAATTTGATGATTGAATAAATTTTTTGGCACATTGGAGTAGCATAGCGCGCCCAGAATATATGTCTATGTCTATGTCGCCTCAATTCTCAAATGCAGATGTCTATCGAGGGGGGAAGGGTAAGAGTAGAGGTATATTTTACAAGAAACTTTTTAGGGGATCTATGTCTGTACCGAAAAGATAGGGGAAGAGAGAAAGAAAGAAGATGAAGGCAAGACTATCTAACTCAACCAATCAACTCCAAATAACACCTCCAAAACAAACAAATCTCCGACAATTCTTTGACATAGCATTTCCCATTTCCCATTTCTCGAAAAATGGGATCTACAGAAATATACAACATAGAAACACAGATCACAGCGATACAAATATAAATACAAATACAGATGCAAAAATTCCCTCAATACCACCCACCTCATGAAGTTTACCAATCCTCCAACCCTGACTGTATGTATATCTTTTACTGCTAACGATACCTACCTATCTATCGATATTCAACATTCAAGAACTTGATAAAGATTAACAAGCCTCTCTCATTCATTGCATTCGCCATGCACAAATCCAGATCAAAGTCAAAATCAGTCAATCAATCAAATGAATTAAGATCATATTATTCTCCAAATACCACTATCTTAGTATCTCAGCTGTCTTCTCTCATATTCTCTGGCCTCTTTCTGTGCACTCTACTACATTCCCATTGTGATTGCGATTCCAGCCAACCATCCAAGCACAACAACCGAATCTAGATCCATCGACCCAGTCCAATTCAATCCCTTCAACCCCGTGAATACATCCAGCACAGCACAGCCAAGCCAGCATGCTCTCCCCAATCTCTCCATGCCCCAGAAATAGAAGTCCCTGTAACAACCCGTCTATCCGGATATCAAATCATGTCATTAAAGAACCCCTCAAACCCTTGATGCACTGCTCCGACAAAAAGACCAAAAATCGACGTGCAGAAACAATAGTAAAATCGAACCAAGCCAAGGCCAACCCCTATCGTATCCACCCATACGTCAACCAACCCAGTATAGTTCATACCCATCATCCGTATCAGCTGCAGAGAGCTCGTGCGCAGGCACAAACACCATGGTCATAATCTCTCGACTCTCAAAATCTTTCAAACACAATGCAAAAGAAAAATCAAATTCGCACGATCAAAGTCTCATTTCTCTTAATCTGCGTACAAGAGCTAGAGGATCGAACGAGTAGGTAGAATAGAAGGAAAAGTGACATGATATCAAAGCTCTTAATGCTGAAAACAGAAAGAAAAAAACAAGTTTCAAAAGAGCCTCCCAATATTCCCGCCCCTTCGTGGGGTATAACCTGAGATGCATTACGTTGAATCGATCCATTAAGAAAGAAAAAGCATCATCATCGTATCATTTGTATCTTAAAATATAAAGCGCGAATCCTCGCTGGTATCATAAAAGGCCGAGTATAAGTAACTCCAAGGAACAATCAATTGTAGCCACCAACCCCAGAAAAGATCATAGGAAGGAAAGAACGCCTATTGACGTCATTGGCAAAGAGAACGACAACAAAGCTCGATCAGAGACTCATGGTTAGCCACTCCCATTCTTGAGGACCAGCACCGGAGCCATTAGGTCCATTTTGACTATTCATAGTCATTCCATGTTGTGAACCTCCCATGCCCATTTGCATCCCAGAACCTCCTTGTCCCATCATTGGTCTTGCTGGCATACCAAATCCATTGCCTAGGCCCATGGATCCATTGGTACCCATCAATCCCATACCAATAGACTTTGCAGCCTCGTTGCTACCAGTAGAAGCTTCAGGCGAATCAATATCCATACTCTCGATTGCACTAACACTTTTGCTATGTCTTCTTTGTCGCTTAGGTACTGCGTTTGATCGAGGCATACTAGATGCTGCACCAGGACCGGGCGTTGCTTTGGGTGGAGCAGCTGCTATAGGAACCACGCCTTTACCTCCGCTAACACCTGTTGTGCCTGAAGAAGAGCCTGCAGAACCATGATAGGAAGTTGGAGTACTGCCCGCAGTGCTTCCTCCATTTCCTAATGAACCTGTAATTGAAGGGGGGCTAGCACTCTCATTTGCATTTCTTCCATGGCTGCTCGTAGGTGTTGTTACTTGAGTTTGCGGGGCTGTGTTGACCATACTTGTTGCTGCAACTATCGAGTTCTTTCTGGTGTTGGGTCCACTGCTCATTGTGCCTATTTTCTTAGAAGCTCTCGTTGAAGCGCCACCCGAGTTACCAATAGGAAGTGTGGCACCGGATCCTCTGTTTCGCTTCTTGATGACATCGGTTTTCAAGGATAAGGGACGTACAACACCGTGGAGCTTCAGGAAGAGACCGCAGGCATTGCAAAGTGGGTGACCTTCAGGGTTTCGCCTCCAGAGAGGTGTTGTTTGTGTAAAACAATTCGTACAAGTTGTTGGTACCCCATTATCTCCTTGACCGGCTGCCGCTAGATTGGTAGTCGAACCATGCTTAGATCCACCAGGAGATCCTGGTCTACTAGGTGCAACTGATGAAAATCCTGACATGTTGTTGGTATCTGGTGGGGAATTTGACGCAGAAGGGCCTGAGTTGTCAAACATGCTATTCTGGCCGAGTAGTACTGCGTTTGGTGTCGAAGCAGTTCGAGGAATCTTTTGTCTTCTGTCGTTTCTTGAACGGTTATCGGAAACGGATGGAGTAGAGCCGTGATGTCTCCCAAGGGAACCTCCAGATCCATCCCATTCTAATGGTGAGGATACCATTTCTGTTCCTCCAATGGTGACTTGTTTTCTTGGTGGACCTCCTGGATATCGGGCTGCCCGAGTATTGAATTGTCCTGACAAACTAGCATCCCACTGCAGGCTACCACTTCCATGCATATCCATGTTCTGGTCGTCCAAGGGTGACTGGGCAAAATCGTGCTGTAACATGAGTGTTCGATCGGCAAAAGCTTGACTTTCATCATCTTCGTTATCGGAATCGGCTCCAAATGAAAACATGTTTTCGTGTCCAATCTGGACACCAGGAGATCGCACAGGATGATCGGGTTGGAAGACTTGGGATGGATCTATGTGTTGTGACAGATTGAATCCACCGGCGGAGGCAAAGGAGTTGTTCGAAGGGCCAGAGGTTGTCACTGCAGTGAACATCGATCCTCCGTTGCCGTTGTACATATATTGAGGTGCCATGGAATTGGAAAGACTTGAAGGCCCTTGATTGAAAGTGTGAGGGCGTTGGTGTCGCATATTCATTCCGTGTGAAAAGTACATTTCCTGTCCCTCTGGAATGGGCTGAGGAGTAGAGACTGTAGAAGGATAAGCACTTCCAGGAGGAGAATAGTAATCGTTTGAGTTCAATGAGGAAGATGGCATCGAAGCATTATTGTACATTGAAGAGAATGGTCCATGGGGAACGAGGGGTGAATGGGAGGGAGAGAAGTTAAAGTTTTGTTGGAAAGGGCCTGCTGAGGTGATAATCGGGTCATTGTCCATGTTGAAAGTATCTAGTTGAAATGGTACACCTGGCACTCCGTGGTTAAATGGTGGGTGAGATTGATTCAAAGAATATTCTTGAAGATCATCGGGGTCATTTGGAATCATTATGCTGTTGACTTGCGGCGAAAAATCGGCCGGTCGTTTGCGGGCCTGTTAGTTTTGTCAGTCTCCAACCTTGATGGCGCTTAAGATGTGATTTAAATTTAGAACCACGGGATAGGGGAAAAACTTACACGTCGCTCATCAATACTTGTTTTCCTCACATTTCTCTGCACGTAATTAAATTCTTCGTTACTTCGAGGAGCGTGATGAGGAACCGGGACAGATTGTGGGACCGCAAAGTGCTGTGTCGATTCTTTCCGCATTTTGATAGGAATCGCCGAAGCTATCGAGTTAGACGATCTGTCAATCTCCTTTTTCGTAAGTTCCGGGGAAGGCGACGTGGCGATGCCTGTTGGTGTGGATATACTATCGGAAAGGATATAATCGTCCAAATTCATGGCATCAGAAGTGTCTACAGTATTTTGGTCTGTAGATTGTCTCAGCTGAGCAATTCCACTTGGTCCAGTCGAAGTCTGATTTTGTTGAGATAATCTATTAAAATACTGTTAGGGTTTCCTTTGTGAATATTAAGGACTCGTCGACTCCATACCGAGCATTTTCTTCCTCCTGCTTGCGCTTTCGCAGATTCATTGCCATCATGCGCCATGTCAAGTTCTCCAATCGCTCCTGGTTTGGCAGAGCCTTTTTTGTTTTACTGTATAGCTTCCAGATCTGTGTTGCCAAAGGATCTTTCTTTTGCATCTCATCCGTGTTATCGAGCTCCTCGCCGGCGGAGCCATCTTTCCAAGTCGGAAAGAAACTCTCACCAAGCAAATCATCGCGCGCACGGCTTGACGCTGGGTGATCCAGTTTGTCTTCCTGAGCTTTTGCGCTCGCACCAGAGCTCTTTGTTTGGTCGTTAATGTTATCGTAAGTATTCGTTGATTGATTCGCAGATGTCGGTTGAGTAGATTGATTTTCAGGCCTTCGAGGAAATCTATAATCGTGCTGTGTCCCTATCGATTCTGATGATGTAGTATTACTTATTTGCGAGTCTCCACTTGTATGCCAGTCCTCAGATGAGTCGCGGAATCTTTGTAGATACCCCCCACGCTCAAGGTATTGTGCCGTTCCAGACATTTTGTTGGCGCGATACACCTCCTTCTCGGACGGTCCTCGCCCAATGTAACAGTAATCCCGCAACCGAATCCAATCCTAGGATGCTTCCGCAGAAATGAGCTTATGGCTATATTCTTTGAAAATATTTGTGTTTCTGTTCTTCGGGGGGAGGGGTTGTTAAATCGAACGATCCCTTTGAGCAAACTTAAACTTTCCGAGTTTGCGACGATTGGACGAAGGTCGAAGGTCGAACAAATTTAGAGGTGTTTTCAAATATGCACTGTTGAATCCGGATTTTTTTTTCTTTCTGTTAACCCCAAATGCAGCGAGTCAGATGGAAGTGGTGTCGCAAATTTCGGAAATCTTGGCCGAAGATTGGTGGATGACAGACAATTGTTCAAGGGTGTACTTGAGTATTGTTCTTCTTTTCAGGTCGGTATCCGCCAGATTCCAATGCCTTGGTTCGTGCTGAAAATAAGAAGAGTTGAATGGATGTTTCCGAGCGTATACTTGGAAGTGAATAGAATATGGATATGTATGTATATATGTGAATATGTATATGTAAAAGTATTGATGGTTGATGGTATAGTATGGTATGGTATGGTATGGTATGGAAGAGTCTTAAAATAAAGTATGACGGTAAATTTGTAATATGAATGTGGGTAATGGGTAATGGGTTGTGGGTTGTGGGTTGTGGGTTGAATGTTGGTTGCAATATTAGATAGTGCGGTCTGTAGTAGAAGGTAGGAGAGGAGGTAGGAGGTACAGTAGTCTCTAAAGAGATGTCTGGAAGAAAAGAAGAGTTCCGATTTCTTTTCTTCAAACTTCAAAGAGACTTTCTTTCTCTTTCTCTTTCTTTTTCTTCTTTTGTGATTGACCAGTGCATCCACACACTTCTCTCTCCCTGTCTTGTCTGTCTGTTAAGTATTCTTCCCTTCTTCTCTGGTTGTCTTTCGCTTTGACTCGAGATTCTGAGGTTTCGAGTTCGTCAAACAAAATTGGATTTAACTTTGGATTGTGAAGGAGAAAGACATCCAGCAAAGCAATAACGAATCACTCTAATAACATGGGATGGGATGGTATTGTATTATTGTCAATGGATATTCCAGGTTCTGTAGTTCCATGTGAAAAAAGGACTGCACCGTAGTATGATCCGGGTGTATTAATTCTTGTATGCGTATGGCGGAGGGTCAGTGGAGTAGAACTAAATTACTCCCCTCCACCCACTAACAAGAATTGTAGGTGGTCGTACCGAACGAGCAAAGACCTAATATGCTTGCTTCTTTGTGGATATCATTGAAAAGATGGATGGATGGATGGATGGATCATGGACGGATGGGTGTGAAATGTGGATGGAATTATGGATTCGAATTTAGATGAAATATATCATAGACGGAGGAAATGGGGGAGAGTTCAAACATGTTCAACTACATACGAGTCCCAAATGCTTGCATCGTGAGTAACCATCAGACAAGACGGTTCATATTCACAGTGTTATAGATATTCGTGCTTCATTTTGGTATTCATCAAGTACAATCTACATGTAGGTATGTCTGTCTGCATTTCTCAATAAGGTTCTGGCTGTCGATATCATATGTACGGAGCAGATGGTACCGAATTGAAGGCACCCAAACATAGAGTTATAAGCTAGTCAGTATCACATTGATACATTAGCTCTCCTGTCTGTTGATATTCCACAACCTCCATTGGCTCAAGATGGATTCGCGTACTTAAGTAGAGCACGAATCACGAATCACGATGCACGATGCACGATTCACAATGCAACTTCGAATCTAGTGTCAGTATTTAACAAGGAAAATGGTAGCTGCTGGATGCCGCGTTGGTGGAAGACACAGTACATTGGCATCGAAAAGGCTAAATACTGAAATCGAAAAGCCAGAAAGCTTCCAGAATCATGAATAAGGTTCAATCATGCCTAGGGAACCCTATTCACGTACAAAGAAAATGAGAAGTCTGTCATGATTCATGGTTGACAGTGAGTGATCTACTTCATCGTGACCGGAGCATAATGCTGTCCACGTATTGATCTTCTCTCAATAATGTAAGGATATCGTATTCCACGAGGAAAGTGGCAAAGGGTCATTGAGGGGTTAGTTTGTGGGTACAATATAATATCCTCAGTCTCCAAAACTTGCCTTTCAACTCACTCACGACTCACGAGACAGAAAGAACGGAGACACTTTCGATTCAATTCTCCCCACATTGGGGACTGAAATAGGATTCAAGGATCATCGCAAAAAAAAGCCTCTACTACATACTGTATGCTGTATGCTGTATGCTGTATGCTGTAATGTACTGCGATGCAATAGCTAGGTATTCTGAGATACCTTGTACTTTACTGCTTTGTGATTGCCAGACAAAGACAAGAATGCTGCATGAAGTTACGAGTAGTTTGGTTACTTGGGTAAGATTCTGGCCACTGTATCACCGATGTAATCCGTTGATTTCCATAATTTTACATTGGTTTTGCCCCCCCCTTCTATAATACTCGCTTCCCTTCCTCGATACTTGTTCGGGCTTCAATTCATGCAAGATACCTCCCATCAATCTGCACCGTAACAACTACTAGCAAACGCTCTTGCAGCAAATGGATGAAGCCAAAGTGCGTTCTCGTCATTGCCAAGCTCAAAGCATGCCCCTTCATGTTCAACGCAACGTGGACCGGATCACACCAATATAAAATTTCATATATAGAGTTTGACTACAAGTAGAGTAAGTTTACCAAGCCTGAGAGATTACAGGGCTGTGTTTAAGTCCGGAAAAAGTAAAGGGATAAAGTTTCTATTGCACGTAGATCGGTAGTGTCCATGATCGAAAGCATGGTGTAGAACTGCCTTAGATTTTCTTGATCATGGAACATATCCGGTATGCTGACGCCAGGCGGTCCTATTCCAAGGGCATCGAATGGCTGAGAGGCGAGGATTTGAAGCTTGACTTTACCCTGTAATTTGTCCCGCGCAGCATGGCTGAAAATTATGTGGGTGAATCGCGGCACCATGGGTAGTCCAAGTGGGGGGTGCAACTTATAGCGTGAAAGTCACCTAAACATCGAGACGACAACGGAGGTCACCTCGGTGTGATTTGGAGGAAGTCCGCCGGGAACGAAGTATGTTAAAGCCACACGGCTGGCAACAGTACTGGTACTTGGCTATCGTATTCATTTGTATCCCTCCGAGAAAGAACAAACGTTTCATGTTCAACAGGCATCGCCAGTGTGAATAGATTTCTGTGCTTCCCCAGGACTTGATTTTAGACAGCCATCGAGTTTAATTACACCAAATTGAGTATTAGACATGATTACCAGCATCGTATTTCTCGAATATCATATCCTCTTCAACTACAGTGTCATTTATATTTAGTCCTAGGGTTCTACACTTTTTCTGGGATACCATTGCATTGACTGTTATTGGGCAAGAACAGCATGTCTGACAACTTTAAAAAATTGTGGTCCTCGTCTAGTTGACATCGGACATAAGATCTCATTTGGGAAGTGCGACTCTACGAAAGTGGGATTCCGAATATGCAATGGAGACTCAACGTGAAAGACAACGTCAGGGTCTGAAGATCCCCGAAATGTTTGGAGAGAGGGCACGAGATCCTGTTTCAGTGAGGAAGGAGGAGGAGAGTAGTGACTTTTGAGAGGAAGAATTTGATCCCAAAGCGAGAGCAAGAGTCCAAGAGCTTTTCATTTTAGAGTTTGTCAAAAAGCTAAAGAGTGACAAGAATTCATTTAAAAAAGAAAACTCTATTCATACACTTGAAAATTAGTTAATTTGGTGTATATGGCATACGGCAATGCTGTGTTAGTATGAATTGATATTTCATCCGGTTTGACCATATTGTGGTTGGTGCATAAGCCTTATCCACCTTCCACCTTCCACCTTCCCCCTACTCGCCTACTCCCCTCATCTATAGACCCTCGTTTGTGACTGAACTTATAAAGCTCGACATCATTTTGCACAGACGACTAAAGACCAAGTTCAGTTGTCTCGGTGCGTATACATGCAAATTAATATGCAAGTGCAACATGGCTAACTACGAAAAGCGTGTTAAACAATGTACTTTATTCAATTAGCTCGAATCTCGCATGGCATAGAGTTGGATATGGCGCAACTTAGATCACAGCGGAAAGCCGACGATTTGAACGGATTAGGTCTGCGAGTCGGACTTTGAAAGAAAGGTAAGCATTTCAAATTGCCACAAGCCGTCCCTCTCATTAGTCTATGCGTTGCGCCTACGTGACAACAGATTCACAATAGACTTGTTCTCGACTTTCGGCGTTCTTTCTTCTTAAGAACCAGATCATCGATAAAGCACTGTGAGATCAATTACACATTTGATTTATCCCCTGTCCTCTGTAAAGAAAGTAATTTGTTCATCACGAAGTAAATATTATGTTGCCAGTTGAATTTGACGACAGTACCCCAGTACGCGCAACAAGTACACTGATGTCAACAATATCAATCTGGTTGCGAAAGCGGCCTCTCTCCCGCGTTTTCGTGGGGTCCTTGTATGCTGAGGAGGGGAGTATGGTATGGTTTTGGGGGGACTTAGTGGGGTGAGACCTCCCCTCCATGGACAGATCTTAATCGATGCACACAGACTTCATTCAGCCTGATGCTTCATGCCCATGATGCCATCCATGGTTGTTGATCATGCTTCTAGACATGCAGTGATTTCACGAGCGATGTGACATCTCACTACTATCGAAGTGACATTATAGCTGGTAACAAACCTAGGTACTTCCATTTGATATCATGTATCTTCATTCGTCACATATATCTCGGACCGATGGTTTCCCAAAAGTGTGTGCTTAACACTTTCATGCCCGTTCATCTCAAGTGTTTCGAGAGGAGTGATTGGTTGTTTCGACTTTCAAAGGAAGTAGTCGTTAGTTGATGGATCTTACCGTTAGCACTTGGACGCACGCTTCCTTCCTAGAACCATACTTCCGGAGCGGGATTGCAGTAATAAGTCTAACTGTGTATAGTTAATAGACCGACTCGAAATTCCGAAAGCTCCCGACAGTTCAAGTCGCAATAAAATTATACGGAATTGTCCGAACTAGACCCATTTCTTATGCTACTTCTCAAGCCAAATGTCAAAACGAAGGGTAGCGAATTTAAATGATTGTCATTATTTTGTCTGGAGACCATCGGCCGAAACCCATCATACATGGATATGCTTTAACGGCTCTCGTGCATATGGAATAATAAACCGGAAAATCCTAAGAAGAAGAGCCTCATGCAATCTAGATCAAAGGACCCTTAATATCAGGGCTGGCTTTTGGATCCCTTCGGCGTAACTGTATAGTATCTTTCGCTTCACAAATGGTGGAGGGACGTAGCGGTAGACTCTAAGTATTATAAAAGCCGGAACGTAAGATATGCGAATTGGAGCTTTGTATAGATCTTTTGAGCGTAATAGAGGTTAATTCCACTGTAACATTACCGAAAGTTTCATCGCTTCTCGAAGAAATTTGACCTCAGGATAAATTCCGGTTGTCGCGGCTGTAGCGCAATTTCGTGGATCAGTTGTCCAGCTCTCCATGGGCAACCTTGGAACTACGAGACTACCGATACTACCGACGGAAGAATTAAAATGCGAAATATACCTAACTTGTTTCCGTGTGGTTTGCACGCGACATTTCACTGACCGTTTGTTAGAAATTAGTACAATCCTTCGCTGATGGTTCAAAGTGAGGGAGTGGACTTTGCCATCCCCCCATTTTGGGGATAGACTCGAGATGGCATATCCACTCACTTGCAGTTGTTTTGCATGTGAAGAAGATCCATCATCGGGTTGTCAGGCGTTCAAGTTAGTGCTTTTCTATTTTTTGTCTTCTTTGAGACAGACACCAGGATTACCTCGTGCTAGACCCACCGAATTCGGAGCGATTGCGGTGTATTGATCGCAAACAGAGTCGTAAATATACTTGAGACTGTACTGAAATGATAGTGTTGTTCATTCTCCGCACCAATCCTAGGAAGTAACTATTGGTAACCGACTTTCAGACTTAGGAATCAAATTAGCAAAACGACTTTGAGAATTGCCTAGTGATTAGCATATCCTTGCGTGGGGGAACCATAAAAAAGTTCACAATGGTGAACAGGCCAGCCATCAAGGATCTTTTTCTGCACGTTCATGGAGTTAAACTTACATGTGCTCTGCATTGGATATGCGGGGGCAAAGATGAGCGAGACCTAGGATACTGGGCACCCTCATACCCTGGGAAACGAATCTAAAGGATTTCGAAATGGCTGAGATAGGATGCGAAACTGGCAAAACCATTGGATGAAGTCGCTAACATGCGTGGGGGTTCAACAATGCAAAGTAAATTCATTCGAACGGCTGCTCTCGCAAATACAATCTGAAGTAGGAAATGATTTGATATCCACCATACATGTCAGACTAGTTTTGAAGGCTCGGAGAGGTCGCCCGTTGGATAAATTGAAAGAGTTGATAGAGGAATCGCCGTTGGATTATTAATTTCCGTACAACACTTGGTTTCTTGAATGTGAAGATCGAGCGATGGTCCGATGGAGGATCGAGTTATTGCCTCAATAATCTGATATGTCGATAATGAACTTCGTTTATTGCGGTAATTATTGACGGTAGTTGCGGATGTAAGAAGTTCGTATTGGTGTTGTATATGTGTGCGATGATTGTAACCTTGTGTTTGTGTTTGCTTGAAGAGAAGATGGGGATGGCGAAAGTTCCTCAATATTTATTCATCATGTGACCTTCCTTGATCTGAGTTCGAAATTCTTCACGAAGTCCGGTCGAAAAATTGTCCATCACAAAAACTCGACCATAAAATATGATACTTTTTTATTCCAGTGTGAGATGAGGGCACACGACATCTTATATAACCACAACTCTAATCTCATCTGTATCACGCCTTATCTATCTTTCGTCGGTTTCAACATCGGGTCTACAAATGATACCATCCTGCACAATCTAATCAAGACTGACAAGGTATTTCGCATTCCTGGGAAGACTGATTGATTGTATTCTGGCCTCTCATTCGGTTCGCGACAACGCTTGTACCCGTCCCTCAATTCCGCCGATAACATAGCTGCCAGATGGTCATATCGAGATGAGATAAGTGAAGATATGCCATTCTATTTGACCATTTGGTGTAAATGGGGGAAGGTCGCACAATATCAGAAACGTGGGACCCCAGTAACTCGGGAGATCATTTCCTTCTTATCCTTCAAGATATACACCCTAATAGGCAACTCAACTTTTATACATCAGTTTTCTTAATGCCCTCCATACTAATAAGGTGTACAAACACACAAGTTTGAAACCTTAGTCATTCATCCTTATGAACCTTATCTTTTCATCTCAAGTGGATGTCTTTTCACTCATACATCTGATAGTTGTCGGATTGTCCTAAGAGAGGAGGAGTTTAAGGCTGTTGGTGAATCAGGATGCCTCTACCAAGACTTCATTCCAGCAACTCACCTGTTTTGTTTGTCTTGTTTCCTAATTTGTCCTGTGGATAAAAAGTATCATAGGCGTAATGTATTTGATAGGGTAAATAAGGCCCGACGCAGCATCATCTGTTTGCCTTATCTATGGCACAATATCTTGGATTTCATCTCTACAAGACGACCGATTCACTCTATTTCCATTGTGACATCCATTTGCTATTTCAATATCATTTGGAGCATCCTTTCAGAAACCCAGTGTCAGATTATTAGCCTGTGGGATTCAAGCCAATCCGAATATTTACCATTCACAGGTCACACCCTACCGTCTAAAATAACTTCCACAAATACTCCGATTGATCAGAACTTGTGCCTGCATCTTTGATCATAAACATAATCATACCATACCCAGATTTCAACAAGCCTCCAAAAGCATTATCAGTTGTGAAGTACATCTTCGATATGACGATCGAAAACCTTCGTGCGATGTTCAATATGTTTGTTGAAAAGGGAAATACTTCGTCGATGCTATTTATAACTCTGAACAATGACAATTCATTATCATCGTCACTGTAGCTAGTCAAGATTCACCTTCTTTGTTCTTCACATGATCCCCAAAATAAGTCGTGAATAAAATAATAACTTTGCTTTGTCTTCGCCCATTCACATAGGTCCAACTTCAACTTCAAGTTCTTTGATAAATCCGATCAAGTCTAGTCAAGATGGCTTCTGTAATTACCATTAGCAGAAACTATGGTCACTCATGGCTTCCGATTTAAGAACATTACAGCTTCATACAATACCACAACCTCATACAAGATGGCGACCCTGAACTACTCTTTACTGGTTAACAATGCAGTTTCGGACGCAGCTGGTATCTTAGCATCTGCACCTCCTAACTATGTCATCCCGGTCGATGTTACTATTTCACCCTCGACTGGTAGTATCGTTGCTCCTCCTGAGACTTCAGTAACTCAATCACCATCATACTCGTTCCCAGATCCTAATGTCCTGGTTCTTACTACCTTCTCAACAACGACCGTTCCATATGTAGATCCGGTCATTCAAGTTCCTACTCTATCTTCAGTTGAACCAACAACTGAACATGTCGCACCTATCACTTCATCTACTTCCGTCTTATTTGGATTCCCTGTAGTTTCCGCAGCACCATCAAGTACCATAAACATCAGCCCTTCTACAATACTTCCTAATATCTCACCTACATCATCAGCGACCACTCCAACTCTTACGCCATCATACATCATTCCCACCACTCTAGAAACATTATCTTCCACTCCATCACCACAATCAACACAAGCACCTGCCTCTCTCACATCCATCACGCCACTCCCCACCAACTCTAACTCTTCAGCCAGCCACCTCGGAGCCTACATCGGTGGCGCTGTCGGTGGCGCCGCAGTTGTCATACTTTTTCTCCTCGTCATCTTCAGTCTTGCCCGCAGTCGCAAACGTAGATCCCCCGAACACCATCCCGACCGTCCCGCTTTCATCGGCGGCTACGAATTAAAACTAGATAAAGTAGGAGATTTGCAACGTGTTGTGCATGAGAAAATAGTTAGGAGAAATACCTTTGAAGCGTGGAAGAGAGGTATTGTGCCTGGCCTTAAGCATGATGCAGATGATTTGACTGGGAAAAGTGAAATCAGTATCAGTGGTGGAACACCCCAAACTGGATATTCAAGTCCTCTAGGAGATGTTGCGGAAGGTGCGATTGCGCGGGACGTAGGCCAGGAGGGAAGAGGATCGTTTGGGGGAGAGGAACGGAGCAAAGTTGGAGATAACGAGGATGGATATATGGTCTCACCAATCGAGGAGGAGCAGATACCTTCGAGACCCGTCTCAGGAATCAGTCCTTTGATATTTGAATGGGAGAATAGAGCAGATCAAAGGGGAGATTCAACAACTGGTACGATTGGACAGGCAATATAGATTCCAGGAATTTACATCGAATGCACATAAGATACATACAGAGAAACACATAGATCGGGTGTACATACTACTATTTATAGATTAGATGTCGCTAGCAACTTCAATTTAACGCAGAATACCTTTGAAATCAATGATGTACATGCATCCACTGACCCTTGCAATAGTAGTGATGCCCTTCCCAACTCCAATCCCAATCCCGATCTATCTCACTGTCACAATTTGATTGATTTTGACTTTGAGACATATATTTACATTTGAACCTCACTCTCAACAAAATAACACAATCTCAAGCGGCTTTAGCTCACTTGGGAGAGCGCCAGACTGAAGTCCACTTCAGGAACACAATAGATCCAATCTGTTTATCTGGAGGCACTGTGTTCGATCCACAGAAGCCGCATTCTGCGAGTTGAGGACCACCTTGACTTATATTCTCTTTTGCCACTCCTTCTTTTCTTTGAATAGAATGTCAGAATAGCATTTTTTTGAGGTCTTGGATAGTAGTGAATGTGGGGAGAAAATCTTGTGTGAAAAAGGTGGAGATGAAAAAGTAGTAGCTCGGCTCGTGTGTGAGACTTCTAAGGGCCCCTTCTAAGTGGGGAGAAGAGGGGAGAGGGGTAGGCGAATCGGTATTCTCCTTTCTTTTGCCGAATATGTTTATCGTAGTGTCGTACTCTGTAGATAAAGTAACTGTGTTGGATTGGATTTTATGATATTTGGATTTCGTTCTAAAGCGTTGGATGGAGTTAGTACTGCTGTGTTGATGCTGTAGTTTATTGTGAGTGAGTAGTCTTGTTTTCGAAGTTTTTTTCTGGTCTTACGAGATTGCCGTGCCATTCATTGTTTGAGAGTGTGCTATTATTTGAGAAATGTTGAATTAAAGTTTTGTATGTTTGATTTGTATTATCTGGTACCTACGTAACTCATCTAAGCTAGATAAAATCGCCCTAAATGTCTCAGACATGGGTCAATAGAGACCATATGAAGGGTATGGCGTTTGCATATAGCTAGACCCTCGGAGGTTCTGTTTTGGGACCGGGTGAGGCTTCACAGCTGAGGATGATGATGTCGAGAGAAAATTTCAGATACGTGGATCTACGAGTTGGCGAGTTGATGAACCATTGAGATGGGAAGGGTTCGAGTTGAAAATCTAAGTTGAATCCAAGTATCAATAATAATTGCATGTCTGAGTTGAATTCAGACGTTGGGATTGCTCACATCACCCTAAATAGAAAGCTAGTAGGGGAGGATAGTCTTGATTTCTCGATGTTCATTGTTTTATTGATTTTGATGGGATATAATGAGATGGCCCTGCTGTAAGAGCTTTGCTTGCTATATCTCGGGATAAGGGGTTCAATATTTTCATCATCGATTAAAGTCAGTAGCGGTTCAGCCGCAGCTCTTGTTGAATTTTTACCACGGTTGTCCAACAGATCTCTACACCTCATACTTGGCAAAGAACATATGTGGGAGTTATTGATATGGGTTCACTGGGAAGATGGCATAGAAGTAAGTAGTGTGAGGGTGAATGTTCCAAGTGGCACAACTTCAATAGCTTAATTTTTGCCGCTCATGACCAGTCACGATGCTGTTAGTGGAAAACAACTATGATTATCTCTTGACAATCTTCATAAACACATGCCACAAATCTTGATTTCAAGCTCAAAGTGAGCACGAAGCTCTTGACTACGATCGGATCCCAATTACCCGCAGCACCAACTGGACGAGTCTTTCAGAGCTGCTCTCTGTCAACTCGCGAACCCTAACCTTTGAAGACAAGATGATACCATCGATCTGAATGAAGGAAACCTCCTTAAATAAGACCTTCTAACCATTAGGGGTTGTCGATTGAGGCTGGCAAAGACCTAGTAATTGCTCCTTCATCCACCCATGTAAAAAGCGACAGCATTGTAAATGCATTATTCAAAACCCATATGTTCTCGAACGACAGAAAATAATCTTCCCAATGGATATCGATTTCCTATTCAGGCATGCTTTTCCACATATATCATTAAACGCAGATTGCATGTTAAGCATAGAAATCTGTGGGTTGCGGTTCTTCAGTACATGTCGTCCCCCACCTTCTGATGGAATTGACGTGGGTCTTTTTCGAATCTTGGATTTATATAACAAAACATGCGACTCGCTCAGCATCAAACATCCCTCGTGGCGCAATTGGCTAGCGCGTTCGACTGTTAAGTGAAGCAATTCATTCGTACAGATAAATCGAGAGGTTCGTGGTTCGACCCCACGCGAGGGAGTTTCTCTTTTTATTTTTTTGCACCAATATTCGACGATTGACATCTTCATAATCGAATAGGCCAGCTTTTTGAGGAAATCATTAAGTTAAGGAATTTGCTGGGCCATCGGTTGGTTGTATGAGCAAAGGCAATGGCTAAGGGAAATAAGTGTGGTGAGGGAGACACAGGAAGTTTTGTTCGAATTTTTAGATTTTATCCTTCCCCTCGAACAACAATAGTTCGCTCGTCAAGACCGATTAACGATCGATTCGTTCTAATCTTCTTGAACCTTTCTCTAGTACAAAGGTTGGTGCTGGTTCAAGCCCACCAGAGTGAGCTTCGTCTTCTGCTTCTGCTTCTGACGTTCCTTGGTCGACGCGCGATAGAGAGAAGCATGAGAAATGATAGCTTCGGAGGTAGGGTTGCCATCTCAGTCTTTTGCGAAGGATCGTTATCCAGAGTGTCATAAAGCCATGAAGAGATAGATATGCATGCCGAGAGCCCTATTGGCAATCGCAGTCTTGACTGGGACGGCAATCTTTTGCCCCATGTTGGAACTGGCCATTTCATATCCTACTATGTGTGTAGGTTTCAATGTTTTGCTCTGATGCCCGAAACCACATGCCTCCTGTCTCCTAGACTATTCATAGCCAAACGTACGTTCAAAAATCGGAGTCGGAATCCTCTTTACGCTCTGCTGCCCGATTGCTGTTTCCTTTTGTTTGCCCCTGACCCTGTTGTTGCTGTGCACTCCCCGCGATTGTCTCTTCTCCTAGAACTTTGCTTGCAGCCATGAATCTATATTATTAAGGAAATTGTTAGCCAAATCCTTTCTATAGAACTCGGTTTGAAGAATCTGAGGAATGAAACAGTAAACTTACAATCCTCCATGATAAGCACCCAAGCCTCGAATAGACTCAGCTTGTATACTAGTATTTCGTAGAAGGTTCTCAAGATCACCAAGGTTGGCAGAGAGTTGTGCGAGTTGTGCGTGTAGATGAGACTGGTGTTGTTAGTTAGAATTGTGGGATGCGTTGTTTTGAACGAAACGAAAGTATTGAATGATGGAGTATCAAGGTGAAAATGAAATACCAATAGAGTATCTGGAGGGGCTTGGGAATCATACCAGCTGTCGAGGTTTGGTACTACTACTGGGTGCAGTGGAAAGACGAGGTGCACCGCCGCTGGGAAGTCTAGATGACATCGTTGTAAGAACTGGATAGGGAAAACGCGATATTGAGTGAAGAAGTCAAATAGAGGAATTCCAAAGATTCGAGACACCTGATAAGTCTGTGGTTGCGCAGGAGGTGGTTTGGACTGGACCTATGGAGGGGTAGGTAATTATCGAGGAAAGACTTGATCCGAGTTACCACAACACTCTTATTCGTGGCAAATGCAAATGTTATTTATCTATCATATGACTTTGAGAAATGAGGGACGTTTTGTATTATCTTTCAGTCTGAAGTCTTGAATTGTTTGTTATATTGCACAGCAGCAAGTTGCGTGTGTTTAGAAGAAAGCACCTTGTAAACAAATGGGTGTGCACGGGCCATGGTTATTTTGTACAAATATATTATTGGTATTTTATTACTGCAGTTCCTCTAAAACATTTTCGAGAGTGTGAATATCAAACGATGGATCTCATTCTCTGTGTAAGATACCTACGTGATCCTCGAATATAGACTGGCCAGATCAAGACTTGCTGGACTGCCCTCCAAACTACTAGACTGACCCGTTGATCAGACTAACCTGTCGTTCTTCCTCACTAGTCGTGTTGACCTTCTGTTCAATAAACTGCCAGACAATGTCATTAAATCCATGGCAATCCGCGGCCCAAACTTGTTCAATGAGGGGAGCAAAAGAATCTGATGGCTGAGAGGAAGGGGCTGATGCCCGGCCAATAGGATAAACTGGTGGATGGCCATCAATGTGTGCGAACTTTGAATTGCCAAATATTTCTACAATCCGTTGGCGCAAGCTTCTCTGTTGCGGATGCTCGCCGAAGTCCAAATTTTGCGTACGAAAGTCAATTCCATGGAAGTCAAACACCTGGCAATTTGGCCCAAATAAGTGCATGCGAGGACCTTCGTATTCAAGGGCAAGGTGCCTACAATCTTCTAAGCAGACAGCTTTTATATCGTTTTTGATAGCGGCATGAGCTTTGATAAACAGTGCCAGGTATACGACTACAGGGCCCATACTATATGTCGTGAAAGGGCGATTTACATTGTGTGGATTACCAAAGGATGAAGCCAAAGGTTTAGTGATAAGGTGTGGAACATCGCAGTCAACGTTGAAGTATATACGAGCGTTCCATGGTTCCGCAGCAAAGCAGAGCTTGTAGAATCCCAGAGTCTCATCTCGTGATTCTTTGCAGACGCGAAGACCAGTAGGAATGGTGGCATTACTCATGAAATTACACTCGATAAGATAGATGCTGATCAACCGGGGTCCAGGGAACGATAATCTCCAGATTTAAGACGAAGCTCGAGGGGGAATCTTGGAAATGGATGGAAAGTATCTTGTTGAGTCGTTGCTGATGCCATGTCGTTGTTTGTTGTTTGATAAACAACTTTGGTGATCGAGTTATGTAACTCGAGGATCGAGGTTGAAAGTTTTGTTTTTAGAGACTTCAGAGAAGAAGTGGTGGGCTTTATATTTGAAAACAAATCTCATAAGGCGTACAATACAAAAGAGTGATTATCAACCAAGCTAAGCCATGATATTACATGAATTCACTCTTTTTGATTCCACTTATCACTACACCACATTACGAGCTTCAATGAGCCGTTCATCTTGTCGGTGACATACGGCGTCTTCAATCAGTTGGTTGCCCGTCCTATTTTTACACTCCTAATGCTCTGGAACTTACGGATCAAATCTGCAACAATCAACATAGGTGCTTCCTTTACTACCGTCCAACGCCACATCATCAGGTCCAGTTTCTCAGAAGATTCAATAGTCAGAAGCTTTTCGATGTCACATTTTTCACAACACAGAACTTTCATTCAATCCATTGCCGATCAAAATTATATCAACTTCAAGATTTCCTTTCCCTAACATCTCAACCTTTCCGCTCATTTCTCCTCCTACTCCTCTCCTTCTCCCTCCCCTCTTCCCCTCTCCTCTCCATTCCCACCAACACCGGGTCTATCCAAATACCAACACCTGATATCACTCAACTTTCCCTCATCTATCCTCCTCGAATAAAACTACTCATATCACAAAAGCATTAGTCTCTTCCCTATCTCTCTACGACCCCCAAATCATCCTTCTACAAAAGAACCCACATTCTCAAGAAGTTCACCTTTTCTCGCCCCGACCTTGGCTATTATCCTCTCGCTTGCTTTATTTCTCGGGTCGATTTTCGCTACAAGGTGTGGGATGTGAGATCTTTCTATGTGCGGGGATGGCTGTGTTAATATGTCCCGTTTCGTTTCTCTGGAGAGCATGCTTGAATTGATTATGGTATGGGTGAAAGAATCTTCCGCCCCCTAAACATGCTATCTACATTGCAGACGAAAGAAATGAATAGGAACGAACTAAAAGAAGAAAAAGAAAACATACCTTCCATTCCCCAATAAATCTTCAAAAACTCAGTTACTCCCCACGTAGCATATCCATTACCATAATAATCGGGATTCACACAATAGCCCATTTCGAGACCCTCGGGCGATGGACGATTGGTGCCGACGAAACCTACGCATTTGGGTCTGTCTGGGGGATGTTAGTTGGAGAAGGAAAAGTGATGGAGATGAAAGGAGAGATGAGGAGGGAGGGGGAACGGATGAGGATCAACATCCAAGAAAAGCCGTTGAGACATCTCTATGAAATAAAGCTTCAAGCTTTTGAAATTGAAGATCATCACGAGATCATCTGAGAGTTCAAACCCGGAGTATGGGTTCAAACTCCCTCCACTTCCATGGAACTGACACACCTCCCTCATTTCAGGATCATAGAAATCATTGCTCATCCGTTCCTTACTTAAGAATCGAAGAGATAATTTATCCTCCAAGCTCAACTTAAGACTTTCAACTATTTACTGACCAATGATATTCCATCCTTGAACTTCAGGAATGAAAACTTCTCCAAATCAGTTGATCAAAACGACCCGGGAGACTTCCAGGATGCGCTTGCTTCCCCCTCCTTTTTTGTTCAACTCTCGCGTAGAATCAAGCCCCTTCTCTCTCCTACCTCTCCCGCCCAGAATCCTCCAAACTCCGACCCCTCACCCCGCGCAAATACAAAACAAACACAAAACATGAAAAAAACTCAACTCACCACTCTCCCCCTCCCCCACAACCAAAATCGCAAATTTATCAATCCCCACCGCCTCTCCCCCCGGATTCTGCTCCGTCTTCGGTAAAATATATTTCAAGAACTCTAGTGCTTCTTCTTTTGTTTTCATGGGGGCTTGTCTTCTATTTTTTCCGCGTGGTTAGAATCAGATTACTCATTCCCCCTTTTTCTACACTCATTCTCTTCATGTAAAACAACATGAAGAAACACAAGAGAAGAACAAAAAAACGTACGACCAAACAACCCCCCTCTCCTCCCTCCAAATCTCCCAAAAATCATCCAAATGTTCGGTTGTAGTCAGGGGGACAAGTTTAATATTTTGATGGTTTGTTAGAGGACGGGGTAGGGATTGAATTTGAGTAGTATTTGAATCCATTGCGTGTGTAGATTTACTCGAGATGAGAATGATTGGAGTGGTTAGCTATTGGATGGTGGATGATGGATGGGATTGGCGAATGGGGTTTGAGAGTGGAGGTGAATGTAGATGATGGTGGTGGAATACAATGACTTGAATGGATTGAGATTCGGATCAAGAATTCCGAGGGTAGAAGGAATGGGAGACAAAGATGAGAAACGAGGTTGAAGAATTATTAGGATAGGAAGATAATTGACAAGTTGACAAATACAAATAACGAAGTTCTCGATATGTGATTCTATTATGACACATACGGCGAGCACCGACGTCACCATGTAAGATTTTGGTGCCAAAATTCAGAAAATGTAACGAGAAGTGGAACTTGCATCGCACAACTAAAGGAAAGATGTTGATTGAGAAGTCTGTTATTTCTTAGTTGTTTTCGATATCGAAAAGTATTATACATGTCCCGTAGTCCATATCCTGATCGCTTGTTACACTTTCGTCACTACCCCTGCTTACAATTCCTCATTCATATAAGGAATCAATCTTTCCATCAAATCCTCCACCTCCAGTTCCTCACCGGCCCACATCTCTCCGCCTGGAGTCTTGGGTGGAATCAAAACAGAGCTCAAAACATGAATAACACCATCCTTTGCAATACCATCTTGAACACTGACGCTGCTGAATCCATTGATTCTGATGGTGATGAAACCGCCATATCTGCCAACATCAATACTTAGACTCTTATCTTTCAACAAGGTAGGTAAATCAACGTGGAAATGTCCCTTGGGGATGTCCGCAGTATCGATTCCATCAACCTCATTGATGCTCTGGTCATCGAACTTGGCTTTGTAGAAAGCATCAGAGTAGAGAGTTTGATTTGCAACAACGTGATATTGGAGGAGAGCTTTTAGGTATTTTTGACCATAATTGCTGAAAAGGAAAGCATTGATTCTAGGACCAAGCTTTTGGAATGCCCAGTTGCTGGGTGCGAATAATGTTCCTCCTGTATGATGAGATGCAGCAATGGCATCGAAAAGACCGGTTTTTTCGAGTCCAAGTTGGAGAGTTGAAAACTCGCCAGGAAGGAGCTCGATAATCTTAAGGGCCGGGGGAGGTGGTAGGAGAAGTGAATCGACGCCGTGAATTACTCCGTTTGTACCGAACTATTGAAATTCAGGTCAGTATTATCTTGATATGGGAAGAGATGATGGAACATACAATATTGACAGCAATGACTCTGCTGTAGAAGTTGACGGCTAGTCCCTTCAAACCCAAACCGACACGAAGACGTTGAGGTTCGTCACCGAGACGGCCTTCCTTTAATGCGGTCGGAATAGTATGCGAAACGAGGACACGACCAGCAGAGTAGAAATCCGGAGATACGTGATATTCAAGGACAGCCTTGATCAATTCCTTTGAAGGTTTCTTGTGATGTTCTGGAATCTTCTCAAAAGCCTTGTCGGTTGGTGCGAATACGGTGTAGTTTGCCGCCGTGCCGTTCAAAGCATCAACAAGATCTGGATATTCGTTGATAAGCTCAGCAAGTTTGGTGGTGTACTTGCTGCTAGCAATCAATTCATAGACAGTCTTGTTAGGCTTTCCATGACCGTGATGTGGGTTCTTTGGGTGGTGAGGAGGTTTTCCATGGTGTGGAGGCTTCTCATGAGGGTGATCAAAAATATCGAGATCCTCAACAGAAGAAATGGCAGAGTCTAACCAGCCGGATATATCAAACTTTGACATCGAGTGGTGACATTCGATGACATTCTGGGCCTTTTGACCGGCCTCGGAAAGGGTATCGATAGCGTTGTCAAAGGCATTCTCGCTGAACGCAACTGCATCTTTCAAGGATTTTTCGGCATGGGAGATAAAGTTATCCTTGATTTCTGGGATTCTATCAAGCCATGTCTTTGAGGACTTCTGAGATTCGACAATGATCTGGTTGGTTACCTGTTCGTCAGGAATAACGAAGGCAGTAGAAACTACCGCAAAGGGCAAAAGAGTAGTTGAGAACCTCATATTGATATGATTGATGAATGTAAAAAAGAGAAATGAGGCGGGAATAAAGGAAGTAGATATATATAATGGAATACTGTGATCAGGGCCAAGGTACTAGTGATTCAATGACGCCTTCTCACGCCGCGTAAATGATTTGAAACAGAGACAACTCGGCTCGGGTTCGATTCGTTTGCTGAGAAGATTGAGGCGAAGGCCAGCCAACCAGTCAATTTGGCAATGAAACTTTAATCAATATGATGTGGATATAACAAGAACACCGACAGAAGTCAAACATGAGAAACCGATAGATATTGCGAAGTCAATTGATATATTCCTCTCAAAAGTCAAGCTTTTGCTTGTCAAGTAATGTGTTGGATCAATACGCGTATTCGTACCAAAGAAGGATTAGAAGGCAGTCAATGCTTGCGCGTTTCTTTGTAAGAAGACGAAATCCATAACATCATCGATCCAAAGAAGGAGGAGGCGTTATGATGCTTTGTTGCTTGATGCAGCTTACCAGCCAATCATTCTTGTTCATTTGACATTTACCCCTCGATCGGAGGTTGCAAAGACCGACGGACAAGGTGTGAAATGAAAGTCCGCTCAGTCCGATGAAGACATTGTGTGACGAATCATTGGCGAGATAGATGAACAATTGTAGATGGCATTTTGTGTAAGATTTTAATGAAAGTTGTGCAAAGGTTGAGTGTTGGTGGTCTCTCGTACTTCGTATATGTCTGGTAAGAAACAGGAGACATCGGACGGGAGGCACGGAAGCTACTCGCCTATTTAATGTAAACGTTCTAGCTGTGTGAGTTGAGTGCTATATTAGAAACCCACCTGATGTTGTGGGTATGTAGCGTTCAGTATCCAAGTTGTAAAGGTGGAAGAGGTTAATTTATTCTAATAGTTGTATTGTACAAGGTTCTGGCTATCTACACCCATAGTCGTTCTTGCCATTATTGGCTAAACAAGGTCTACTCTGTAGACACGCTTGCGGTTTAAAAAGCCTGATAGAATCTGGCTTGAAGTTGGTTACCACCTCACGGACACTTACTTTATCTCACCTGCTCACCATCATCGAACGATAACGATAAGAGGATGCAATTGTGGGGAACAGCATAGGAAACCCAAAATCGATCAATTCTTTCCTGGTCCTGGCATCTAACACATCTGGAACACCACACTTTCGACAATAGCTCCGTCCATCTCATCGTTTTTTGGAGCTTCGTGTGGCCCGGTCTAAGCACAATGATGGAAACCGCTTAATCAATACCACTTCTATCACTATTATTTCAAGCTTTAACACTCTTCACACTCAGACTCAGGGAGTAGCTCCACAACTTGAGGCCTCGTCGGCTGTAGCAGGGTTACGAAACAAGCTTTTCCACCCATATTTCCCGTGGAGCCACTATGACGCTTGGCGGAGCTTTTCGATCTCAAGCAGTCCAACTTCACCATGAATCAATCCATGCTTCTATGAATAGCATGTTTGGAAAGCCACTTCAATTGGATCAACAAGTATTCATCAGGTAAAAGAAACTCTCTTTATGTGGTTTTTGGGTCCTTAGTGGCTGGTGCTTGACCGTGCTTGCAAGTTATAGATGTCGTCATCTTCAGTAAGGTGCTTCTGGTAAGTGAGTGAATTTCTTCGATGCTTTTCAATAAAGCTGCTTTGTTACCAGCTAGGAAATTGATACCTCAAATCAATCTTTCTTCCTTCTCAAGCTTCTCAATACTATCAACGTACTATTTCCCCTATACATCTCTAGAAATTTAAAATACTATACCACCATTGTAACTTTCAATCTAACATAATCACCATGTCTCTCGCACGCCATGTAAGTAGACATTCTCCCAGGCTTCCAATACTAAGCTTCTCATATTGACCGTTTCTTCGATTCAGGTCGACCCAGATCAGATTATTCAGAATCTACAGAACATGCATATGAAAGAAGCCGGCCAGAAGCATGTACACACCAAAGGAGGAACTTCCCATATTACCCCATACTCGACTCGATATGCTTCCAAACAAGAAATCTCCAAGTTCGAAATACCTCAAGATGGAGCACCAGCAGATGCTGTTCATCAAATGTTGAAAGATGAATTAGATCTTGATGGTAGACCTAATTTGAACCTAGCAAGGTATGTTCAATTGCTCAGATCATTATAGGAACGTGAAGCCGGTTGAACATTGCTAACCTCGCCATCAGTTTCGTGGGTACATACATGGAAACTCACGCTGAACAATTAATGTTCGAGAATATTTCAAAGAATATGTCCGATGCAGACGAATATCCAGCAATGATGCAAATGCACACTCGCTGTGTTTCCATTATCGCTAATCTTTGGGGAGCCCAAAAGGGAGAGAAAGCTATTGGATCTGCGACAACTGGTTCTTCAGAGGCTATCCATCTTGGTGGCTTGGCTATGAAGAGACGTTGGCAAGAAAAGCGTGAGGCTGAAGGAAAGGATAAATCCAAGCCAAATATCATCATGGGATCGAATGCTCAAGTAGCTCTTGAGAAATTCGCCAGATACTTTGAGGTTGAGGCTAGAATTCTTCCTGTTTCTGAAAAGTCAAACTTCAGACTTGATCCGGAATTGGTCAAAGAGAATATCGATGAGAATACTATTGGTATCTTCGTCATTTTAGGAAGCACATACACCGGTCATTATGAACCAGTTGAAGAAATCTCCAAGATTTTAGATGATTATGAAGCCAAGACTGGAGTTGATATCCCAATTCATGTTGATGCTGCGTCCGGAGGCTTTGTAGCTCCATTCACCCACGCTAAAGCTGGTGGTCCAAAGTGGAACTTCGAGCTCCCACGAGTAAAGTCCATCAACACATCCGGTCACAAATTTGGTCTTGTGTACGCTGGTGTAGGCTGGATCATCTGGCGCGATGAGTCTTACCTTCCCAAACATCTTGTCTTCGAACTCCATTATCTAGGTGGAACAGAAGAGTCTTACACTCTCAACTTTTCTCGACCAGGTGCTCAAGTCATCGCTCAATACTATAACCTCATCCATCTCGGTTTCAATGGTTACCGTCAAATCATGGAAAATTGCATGAGCAACGCCCGTCTCCTTTCCAAATCTCTCGAAGCCACTGGATGGTATACATGCGTCTCCGATATTCACCGCAAGAAAGGTGAATACACATTCCAAGGCCTAAATGCCCCCGTCTTCAGCAAAGAAGACGAAACCTCCGCTGATTACAACGCCGGTCTCCCCGTCGTTGCCTTCCGTTTCTCAGACGAATTTAAGAAAGAATTTCCACACATCGAGCAAGAAACTATCTCCAATCTTCTTCGTGCTAAACAATATATTATTCCCAACTACCCACTTCCTCCTAACGAGGAAAAGACTGAGATTCTAAGAGTGGTAGTTAGAGAGAGCATGAGTTTTGATTTATTGGATCGATTGATCTCAGATATCTGTTCCACGACACAGAATTTGATCGATAATGATGAGCAGGATTTGAGCATTTTGAGTAAACAATTGACCAAGGGACACGGAAGCGCAGAGAAGAATCATGGAAGTGTGGGACATAAGCATGGAAAGGGACAAGGAAAGGGTGGTAACAGACCAATGAGTAATGGAGTACATAGAGCGGTTTGCTAGATGATATGGGTTTATGATTTATGGGTTTAAAAATAATAATGGTATTATAAGAACAAACGTGCATGGTATTGGTCCTGAGTGTGATCTATCCGAGTGAGAAATGGATCATTGAGTTGTAAGGTCTTCTCTTTCCTTTCCTTTCGAATATTCAGGACTTCGATGGCAATTCAATATTTCTTGCTATCTCCTCATCTATCTACTGTCTAAATACGTACTTACACATACTATCACATCTCAGCTCATACTACCATGACTATAACCCCAAACTTCTCAACGAGACCATCCCGTATAAGGTGCCTACTACAAGAGTCTATACTCGAGTACCTAATCGGTTACCTCTCGCTAACCCCCTTAACAAGATTTTCAAGCCTCCAGTCCCAAGTTCGCCTTCGATACCCGTTAAATAGGGAGGTATACTCAGTACACATATTTTCTTGCAGTACCTTTCTCCTTTCCCCTATTCTCATTTATTAATCTGTTATTGTCCAGATATACGAGTAGATAGATTCCTGGGTGATATACTAGATTCGATTTTTTTGGTATTTTGTGTTTGGTGTTTCATCTACAACCTTGGAACCGGCTGTTCGGAGAACGATGGATGACTTTAGCAGAAAAAAAAAGGAAGGAATAGAATGGGAGGAAGGAAGAAAATAGATGGGGGTTAGATCCAGGATCTTCTTATGTCTATCATCTAGTCTCAGATGATGATCTAATAAGAGCTGATACATCCGTACAATGTGGCTTTGAGAAGGATCAGATGAGAGGTTCATTGATTGAGCCTTCGCATTTTCAATTAAATTTGAGTTGGATATCTGATTTGTACGTGATAAGATGGGAATCTTTGATTTGTGTATTTGCACGAGCTGACGATGCTTAGGTACCTAGGTATATGTAGTATTAAAAGTACTAGAATGTCGATTTAAAGCAAGGAAGCACTTTATCTATTTTAATTCCCGGCCATCAATTTTTCCACTGCCCATTTAACGCTCAAATTCCTCAAATCACTATAATGCTGACCTACGCCCACAAACAGCACCGGTACATTCGTAGCATGCACCATGCTAACCAGGGTACCCACCATATCCCCCACGGTATCACATTTGCTGATAATGAACCCATCTAGGGATCTGCCCTGGCCAAATGCTGCATTAAAGTTTCTTGCTTGCGCGACTGAATCTGTGCCAACGAGTGCTTCGCCTACCATGAGGATCTTATCCGGTTGAGCGAATTTAGCGAATTTTTCAAGCGAGGACATGAGTCGTTGATCGTTGTGACGTCGTCCGGCTGTGTCGATTAGAACTACATCATAGCCTTCTTGAGCAGCGAAGGAGACGGAGTCTTTGGCTACGTTTGCGGCGTCTTTTCCGTAGCCTTTTTGATATAGTTCTACTTGGCCACCTTCTCTGGTGGTAAGTTCTTTCAGATTTCGTACGTGAACGGCCAATTGTTCGACAGCTCCAGATCTGAAGGTGTCGCAAGCTACGACGAGGACTTTGTACTTGTTTTGTAGAAGGAAATAACAAATCTTGGAAAGATTTGTAGATTTACCAACACCATTGACTCCGACAATGGACATGACATATGGCCTCTTTTTCTTCAACGACAAAGCTGGAGGTGAGACAATAGAATCGATTTCTCGAAGGAGATCAAGGGATGAGGTAGGAGTCAGAATTTTTCTTAGTGATGCCTCCATGGCTGTTGCGATTCTTGTTTGAACGCCTGCAAATGGTTAGTGGCGCTCTAGCAAAAATCATGCGTGCAATACATACTCTCGAAATTTCCAGTCTTCACTCCTATTAATTCCCGTTCTACACCCTCGCATAATCTCATCGCGGCTTCTCTTGCGACGTTCTTTCGTAATAAATGATCCTCCATTCCCTTCATGGCTTTATCCAAATCTTCCTTAGTCAAAGTCTTTCCTCCCACTACGTTTCTAAACAATCCTCCAATAGCACTGAAACTAGATCCTACTAGACCAGCTGCTGGGGCGCTAGACTCCGCCTTCTTCGCATTCGCGGAATCTAAAATCGAATGGACTTCGTCTTCAAGATCCTTCAATACGAACTGCCCCTTTCCAGTTTTTGAACCCCATGAGGTTTGTTCAACTCCCTCTACGGCACCCGGACGACCTTCGTCCTCCCCAGACGTAGCCCCGTTTGCGGGCGCAGAATAGTCGAGGGGGGTATCGCTATCCTCATCTGCCATTCCGTCTGCATCCCATTTTCTTCCCTTCTTTGGTCCGGTTTTCACACTTCTACTCTTTCTGTGAGATTCGTCGCCGGATGAAGCATACGTAGGGGTCTGGGCTGCCTTTCTAGCTCTTCGAGAAACCTTTCCACCCGGTCCTGCTTTTGCGCTCAATATGTGGCTCGCAGGTGTACTCGGTCGCGAATTAGGTGTTCCGAGAGGGGTCGAGTCGGGGGAAGGGATATCTTTGACATTATTCTTTGATTGTCCTATGGAGTATTAGTAAGTTTGCGCTTGAGAGAAACACTAGCGCATACCTCTCGAGGGTAGTCCAGGCATTGGCGGAGGCTCATTGTCCGAAGTCGTAGAAATCAAAGGAATCAACTCTTCGAACGCAGAAGCCTCTGCAACTCTAGCGTCCTGATTCAAAGCACTCTTCTCCAACTCCCGCACTTGTTGGTCAAAATATTCATCGAAAGGACATTCGACAACCGTTGTGTGTGGTTTTCTCAATTGATCACCATATAAGTCCACGAAAATCGTTTTGACATTATCCACCAATTTGTCAATCCATGACAGATGTAGCAATGACCTGTACACAACCTGCAAGTCAAGTTAGCACGAGATGCCTCGAAAATTCCCTAGAATTAGTTGCGCCACAGGACTACTTTTGCGTACCACAAATATTAAGCCTAATTCTTTGCACGTTGTCCATTTCAAAGTATGCTGGTCATGTTTGAAAGGAGGATTACTCGAAGCAGAAATATCATCTGCAACACCGGCACCGGGTAAGGTTCGTTCTTCAATGAAGACATTCGTGATAAGGCTGTTAATAACCGCAGGGCTGACGGGGGAAAATTGTTTCGACCAGAGTACCACTCCAGAAGTAGTGAGGATCTCAAAAGCATCCAACATCTTGAGTATTAGAAATTCGTAGCAGCCGTGAGAGTCGTAACAATAGATTCGTAGAATGTAACACTGTGGCACTATTAAAAGGAGTCCATCAAAGAAGATTATGGATTCATATGGACACTTTCTTCTAAAAGCACGCAGAATGATTGTGCCAAGCATCACCGATAAGACGATAAACGTCGGCTGATAAAGCGGCCGCCCTATATGCTTATAGCAGCCACCCAAAGCTCAATGCTTTATGGAAATGTGTTCGACCTAGGCGCGATTCTTACTTGTTGTATGATAGTTATACCACTTTCCACCCCCTTATTTCACTTCTCATACCATTAATCGCAGCAGACGCTATTCGTCTACTTCTGTCAGACCGTCAATATGCAAAGATCAAATTATGGGAACTTCCCTCCAGCTAACTCTCCCCCTCTTCATCACCCAGTACCTCAACATGTCTCTACAGTCCCTCAGCTACGATCACCTCCTCCCCCAATGCCACAACAACAGCATCAATCAGGCTATGGAAACCCCTACCAACCACAAGCTCCAGGGAATGCTGGCGCATTCGGCGCATACGGAGGCTTTATAAATGATCCTACGGCGCAAATGGGATTCCAAGTTGGACAAACAGCTTTAAAACATGGAACAGAATATGTGGAACAGAATGTCAGTATATGAGGATACATATTGGAGACGAAGTTCTGACAACTGGATAGTTCAATCGATATGTCAATGTTTCGGCGCTGAAACATTACTTCAATGTCTCGAATGGATATGTGGTCAACAAGCTATTTTTGGTTCTATTCCCATGGAGACATAAGCCTTGGTCAAGGAAACAATCGATTGGTCCCAGTGGTCAAGAGGGGTGGTTTTTACCTCCTAGAGATGATCTCAACAGTCCAGATATGTATATTCCAGGTATGATTAATTGCCCGCGCGCAAACTTCATAAATTGACCTCTTCACAGTAATGGCACTTGTGACTTATATCCTCCTTTCCACACTTTTGGCCGGCCTCAGAGGAGCTTTTCAACCAGAACTCCTTGGGTCCACGGCAGGATGGGCATTTTTTATTGTGTTTATTGAAATTCTGGGATTGAAGCTTGGATGCTATCTCCTTTCAATTTCCAACGAGTCCCAGCTACTTGATTTGGTCGCCTACTCTGGATATAAGTTCGTTGGAGTTATTGCCACTTTAGTCGTCAGTGAGATCATCAACGGCGGAAAAGGAACTGGCGGTTGGATTGGGTGGACTGTTTTCAGTTACACTTTCCTCGCCAATGCTTTGTTTCTGGTATGTTTCCCCCCCTTAAATGTTATTTTTTTCCGTGCCTCTGACAGATGTGCCAGCTGCGATCCTTAAAATATGTTTTACTTCCTGAAAATGCAACTGATGAGCGAGGAACCATGCAAACAGTTGCACGATCGCAGAAGAGCCGAAGGACACAATTTCTCTTTATCTACTCATACCCTGTACAATTGATCTTCATGTGGGGACTTACAAGAGCCTGAGTTGGTGGCTCGGATATGGAATCAGTACTGCATTGGCGTATAGAATGACACTAGCGAGATCAAGGATATTGGATCGCTACTGGATGGTACAAATGGGTTTCTGGTGAAAAGGCTAGGCTGGCACGACGAGGCAAATGTGTAAGAATACAAGTTTCAAAATACCCAATACAAGTTGTTATATTACTGTTCACTAGCATCGATACCAATTAGCAATGGTTGTTATTGATGTAATTTGATTGTTTATGCGGTAAACTTTTGAGCTCTCAGTAAACTGTTGAGTGATAACTCACATTGTTAGTCTATATCAGAACATCAAGTGATGCTGTCGTCTTGATCGTCTTGTAGATGCTCAAATTGAATAGAGATCTTGAGAGGAATTTCCCCTCCAAATTTGACGTGAATTGTCAGATAGTTGAGCATATTGGAGTAGCGAGCTTGTCGACATTGAAACCCCGGCCGATCGCACCAATTACAATGACATGCAAAGAACTTTTTGGTATGTTCTACATTGCAAAAGGCATTAACCCTAAATTTTATGTTACTGAGATAGAAGTATTTTTAATCCTTCGTTGTGTCTCTCTTTTTCGTCTAGGGTATGCTCCAACAACGGAGCAGCTCAGCAAAGGCGTAACTATTAGAAACGCTAAATATTTAGCCGCCAGCCATCAAGTGACTAGCTACCATGAATATATGACACACGTGGCGAGGTGAATGTATGCTATCTGTGAAACAAAGAAGCGAAACGCTTTTCTGAGGGCAGATTGTCTGATTGATTCGCAGTTTACCTATCTATAATGGACGTGAAAAGGAGGGGGCGTGGAATAATAAATCTGCCCACCTGCTTCATCTCGCCCAGTATCGGCTCGAGTTTCACCTACTCGTTGTGGATCTCACCAGTTGAAAGGTCTTGCATAATTCTCGGTAAAATATTATTGGAGCATGTCCATGCTTCTTCCTGCATACATCTGTAGTCATTGCTCATACTGCCGCAATAATGACATACTTCATGAAAAGAAGACGGTGAAATCGCAGGACAACAGTAGCGACCCGTGCTATTCACGACTGCTGGCTAAGACATACAGTGGATAATTGTAGAATACTTTGTTGAGACAACATTTACAAATGACGTCTGCAGTCATGAGCAACTTTCGAAGTAATCATTTCAAAGATGACTTCTAGTTTATCAAGGCTTTGCTAGGAGCTCCTCATTGCTCGATCTAGGCACTGCAATATCTTGCTTGACTAGTCAGATTTTCACCTTGTAAAGCATGAATAGATGACAAGTGATAAACAATTTTAATCTATGCAATTTGAAAACGCCTTCCCACGCCTTGTACTCTCATCTCTAGTTGAGATTCGCAATCAACTAGGTACCTAATCAATAACAATATGCTTTCCCACTTCTGCGAACCCGACAATTTCAATCTCGTCATCACTTTTTTCGCTCAAAAGACTCCCAGCTTTTGTTCCCGAATCCGTATCGTCCGCTTCGTCAACAAGATCCACGACCTCTACTTGATCACTATCCCCAATGTGCACCCTGTCCATATCGATATCTTCGCAAATATCCATCTTATCGACCACCACCCCATCCCCATCCCGGTTGTCATCCTCATCTCCATCTTCCTCATTCGTCACAACCCCATCTGTCCCCTCCATAAACTTTCTGATTCCCTCAAACAACACCTTCGCCACAACTGGCGGCACCGCATTCCCAATTTGTCTTTTAATACCATTCTGCCCAAACTGATGCTCTAACGGAAACCCCTGCAAACAAGCGAATTCTCGATCAGTAAATCCTCGTTTTCCGCTCGGATGCCAGTTATCACCACCGCTGGTGGTCATTGTGCGTGGAAGAATCGCGTGGGGATTATATGGTCTGAGATCTTTTTCTGGAAGAAGGTGAGGTGAGTGATTTGCTGCAGATCTGGGGATTTCGTGGAGAGTTTGGGAGACGGTTTTAAAGGATTTGGTGTTTTTGAGACAGGGAGACGAGGAGTGTGTTGGTGGTGGCATGGGGGGAAGGGACTCGCCTGGGCTAAGAGGCTGTTAGTCAAACTGTAAGAATGGAACACTTCCTAAGAAAACTCACCATGATGCGATAATAATCAAACGGAATCGTCTTTGCGGAAGTCCCTAAATAATTAGTCAACAAATTGAGCTCACTGAGCGTAGAAAACAGGAGGAACTTACCCATTGAGCCAAAGGCACGATGGCCCACCTCAACGAAAACCCACAACTAGTGAACATACAAATCAAACTCGAAAAATATCCTCTAAACCTCGGGTATAAAATCCCAAACGTCTGTTCCAACGTGACAACCCTAGGTTTCGCAACCTTGATTACCGCAGCTACAGCAAACAAACTCGCAGTATTCATCTCATCATTCTTACCCTCAACGGTATGCGCGGGTGAAAAATATTGACACGGAGGTGAAAGATGAAGAATATCAACTTTAACGTCATTAGGGATGTCTGAAGAACACAGAGAAGGAGTAGCTAGAGAAACAAAGCGTTCTGAGGACATCTCGTAGCAAGTAGCGCCGGGAAAATTGAGGCGCCAGGTAGTGCAGGCGTGCTGATCGAAGTCAAATCCCCATTTTACGCGAAGACCTGCCATGACGGCACCACGCGTGGTACCGCCTGCTCCACAGAATGCATCGCCGTAAGTAAAGGTTTGTCCAGGAGCCAGAACGAGTGGTTCTTTCAGTGCAGGCGGTCTTGAGCTGTGCACCGGAACTAATGAGGAAGATCGGGAATGGTGAGACGATAGGTCGACGATTCCGCTAGGTGGCGGAGAGGCTAACTCGGATGAAGATATATCGATTTGAGGAGGAATTTTTAAAGATAGAGCTGGGGAGGAAGGCAGTGGAATACTAACCTCAGGATAAGGATCTCGAGTGTTAAGAGCACTTCTTCTCGGTAAAGTCAAGCGACCCCTCAATCTTGGTCGAATACCTCTGTTGGATCGAGAGCCTCTAGCTGGTCTTCCCGTATCATGAAATTGTTGTGTAGAAGCCAGCTTGCTTTCATGTTCACTCTTTAGAACCGTCTCTGATAATTCTCCGATGTTGTAAGAGTGCTTGATGTATACTTTACCGTTGAACGCGAGCTTAACCCGACCTAGACGCTGCCTAATCTGTTCGATATCGTCCTCGGGCACTTGGCGGGCTCTTTTTGCTGGTTTGTTGTCTTCTTGATCACTATCTCGATCCGAAGAGGACGAGAAATCCGACTTCCGTTTGGTTTGAATTACACCTGCTTCGTATTCTTGGGATCTAGCAGGTGAAGAAGCACCATCATCACCATCGTCGTCGTCCTCGTCGACGATTATGAGTGCTTTAGGACGACTTCTGGTATCCTCGACCACGACAGGATTTCGAGGTTGTTGGACTTCGGCCGCTGTTTCTTCTCCATCGATATCGTAGCATTCTGGTATGTAAGTACCACCAGGGACCGTTTCACCACGCCATTCGGTTCGAAGTTGGGTGTTTGAGGCCAGATATGATTGCGGGCTTTGATGTACTGATGACAACCACTCCTCCGTGATCCGTTCTAAAGTTCTCTCTGCATATATGTTCTTTTCTCTAGCTGAAGCTGATGCATATTTACAAGTGTATTTCCAGCGCACAGTAAGCCCCCCTTTGTTGTACGTGTCTCCATCGGTCCAGGTAGCATCACGATTCAGGTTGCGATCCTTTGGATAGTTATGATTTGTCCAACGAAGACTGCGTAGAGCTTTCACAGAGCTCAAAGGTACTTCGACAAGACTCTGCTCTTCTGGTGCCCGTAGGTCATCTAAGTCAATTTCGTAACATAGACAGACTTCATTCATCTTCTTTTCCAGCATGCCGTTGAGATACTTGCATCTTTGTAATCGGAATCCTCGAATAGTGATGGAAGCATTTTGGGTGTTGTCAAGACTAAGGTCACGAATTTCTTCAGGCTTGACGTACTTCACAATGTGCTTAATGCAAATAAAATCGCCATCCTCCAGCTCTACGGTTTTCGCTGGTCTTAAGATGAGCTTTCCGTGCGAATACGTTTCGCATTCGAAACAAGGGCTGACAATTGGAGGATTGCGTAATGGAACGACTTTGAGTTTCGGCTGAGGTTTCGACTTTTCACTTACACTAATAGAGCGCAAGAACTCGAACTCGGGTTTCTCTAGGAGTTGGGATTCGAGCTTGAATTCGAAGTCGTCACTGTCTTCGATTATAACGGCGTTATCACCTGTGTGCGAGGTCATATCTTGGGCAGTAGACGTTTTCTCTTCGTCCCCGTCTCCCTCATCTGAAATCGAGATCAAACTTGCATCGGAAGACCGACGCCTAAGCATAGAGTGTATATGAGATGTGTTCCGAGAATTGGCAACCATTTCGCTGCGAGGCCTGAAAGAGCTTTCTTTAGTACCCGGACGTCTTGAGAGACGAATGCGATCTTGTGATGTTTCCTGATCGGTTGTTCCTTCAGCAGCGATATTCCAGGGCCTTGACGATCCGTACCCCTCCTCTTGGAGTATGAAACTTGGAAGACTAGTTGAGAGACTGCAAACTTTATCTACAGGGTTATTGCTCTCTTTGGATTTCGTGATACTTAAGACCATAGGAGTCGTCAAGTCAATGAAAGGAAAATTAGCTGAATGGTCAGGTGCAGGAGAATTGTCGAATTGGGATCTAAGGGTTGATCCTGTGAGATGTTCTCTGATATCTGGAGGTGAAGCTCGATTTATGATGTCGGCGTTCAAAAAGTGAGTTGGGGATATACCGGGAGCTTTTGCGAGGTATCAGCATAGATATACCTGTGAGACAAGAGGACGAGAGCAAGCAAAACTAGGTCGGGCTAACCTACCTCGTTCTAGAATCACCACCTCGTCTCTGTCGTCATCTTCAATTATGACAACAGCAACATCATCGTCGATGACTATTGCCTGCTCCATTGCCACTTTCAAAGCCCAAAGAGATGATATTGAATGAAGTTGAATTATGCCAGTTGGTAGCAGGTCAAACAAACTTGCCGTGCAGGCTTCTTCTGGATGATACGGTCTCCTTAACTTTAGGCGATCGATTATGATATCCAAGTCCAGTTGCTTCTATTCGATCAATGCGGCAAATTGAACATCCTTGAATCATAGATCTGATGGGAAGGCAGCTTTCAATATATGTTTTAGCTGCTTTGTTGTGAACTATTCCCGCGAGTTGCTCATACTTAGACCACATCATCCTGAAAGCAAGGGATCTGAATCATCTACATAAGGAGTTTATATTGCAATGACAAAAGCAGGAAAAAGCAAAGTTATTACTATTCAGATAAGGCAATAAACGTGAATATGTTGTCTGGTCATTGTGAAGTGAAACGTGATGGCTGTTATCATTGATCGGGACAATTACACTATCTCATCTAACATTGCTAGATGGTGTTGTCTTGTTGCTCATAGAGTGCTTATAGAGTGCTAGTAGATGAGAATTGTTATGATCCTAGGGATAGATGACCATGCCACCTGCACTCTTTAGTTTTGTTGTCTCTGAGTACCCATTTGAGTAAAAGAAGTTTTCCAGAAGATTCATGATCTACCTTTGTATCACCAGATGATGATGGGCAACAAAAAGCTTTCAAAGATGATGACAGCACTGTAGAACTTTCTTGGTCAGGGTGTATCGAAAGCAACAACCAAAATAAAGAGAATAATTTCTAGAAAACAAGATGAATTATCCAGCATAGTTGATGAAAGTAGAAGAAGAAAATGAGGCCAAAATCAATATCAGCCTAATTGGAGCGACTTGCATTCAGGCCCCATTGTTCCCACGATGAGGGAGTGGAAAAATGAACACCCACTGCCCTCAATGTAACTGTATACTGATATCTGAATTCGAAGACGATACGAGGTCTAGATATATGAAATAGACGCGAGAATCAAAGCTGCTCTCTCATCATATATGTGGAATCAATGCTTGAACACATTTCCCACAATGACATTCTCATTTTGCCTTCTACTCCTCCAGCTGAAAGTGTCATAAGTCAAATTTGGGAATATGACCGGTCTCCCAGTCAATTGAAGTCGTACTCTTATGACAATAGACCTTGTTACACGAAGGCCTTGTCTTCCCGTTCAATTGTACTCCATTGGATCTCCGCAATATATATTCCAAGTACTTTTCGCATTTCAGTCTTTATCAATTACCGTAGAAACATCGTGATTGAAACCCCAATCACCCATATGATATGAATCTCTAAACAAGAAGCAGTAAACAAGCAATACAAACAAAAGAACGAATTGGCAGCCTTGAAAACCAGATTCACGGCCCTCATGCATACCTGGATTAAACAATCCCGGACGACTTTCATTTCCCAATTAATTTGTTGCACATCTCAACTTTGAAGCCCCGAAAGTCCAGGCAACACGGGGGACGGAATTGGTGCGCCGGATTGAGGCTTTCAAAATGTGACAATCCCAAGCTTTCGAGGTTCTAGAACGTGATCCCTGATGTTTAAGGCTGAAAATTTATGAGAGCTTGACAACGTATCGAGGTAAGACATAGCAGACAGAGCTACCGAGACTTCCACAAAAATAATCCCTGCAGCTCAACTTCATCCAACTTTCCTTCTACTTGGGAATTTGCAGCTGTCTCTCTATTCAGCACACAGCTTTCCGATCGGAAAGTTTCCAGAAAAATCATGGCAGATATGCGTGCACCACCCACTCCCACGGCCATGCTAATCGGCACCGCCATCATAGCCGGTCTCAGTGGATATATGATTGGAATTGCGTCTAGTCTTGGATTCTTCCCAATTCCTTTTATGCCACGGGCACCCAAGGAACGAGGAATCGCGAATTACGACGATGAGGAAGAAAGCGAGGAAGAAGATATCGATGCATCTATATTAGACCATGCGCCCAACTGGTCCAATGGATTCGAAGCTGATAGACGAGATGGATTACGTGTAACACAAAACGATACTACGAAAAAGAGTGAAAAGAAGAAGGAGAAGGAGAAGAAAGAGAAGAGTGAAGGCGGAATTGTGGACACCGGAGAAGAATGTAAATTGGTCTTGGTTGTGAGGACGGATTTGGGCATGACAAAAGGTGTGTTATTGATTCCGTTCCAGCTATCTACAATATTGAGATACATTACAATCTAACAATCCACTCTCTAGGAAAAATCGCTGCACAATGTTCCCACGCCACACTCGCCTGCTACAAAACTATCTCGCGCCAACCCGCCAATGCATTGATTCTACGCCGCTGGGAACGGGAAGGCCAGGCAAAGGTCGCGCTGCAAGTAAAATCTGAAGATGAATTGCAAATCTTACAGGCGCAAGCTATGAGTTTGGGGGTTGTGGCTGAGCAGATTGCGGATGCGGGGAGAACACAAATTGCGAGTGGGAGCCATACTGTTTTGGGAATTGGTCCTGCGCCAAAGAGTGTTATTGATCAGATTACTGGCAAATTGAAGTTGTTGTAGACGAGGATGATACTGGCAGATTCAAGGGGGTCTGCAGATAAGGCCCTGGAAGAGCGAAGACGGGGCACTACAGCCCCAAAATGAATATCATGAATGCCTGGAATTCGGACGCTACCGAGCACAGTATTGGGAGCAAGAAAGGCGATCTGAAGGAATGTTGATCGATTCAAGACTTATGGGGATGACGATGTGAAAGACATCGAAATTATGAAACGAAGTATACAAACCCAAAAGCATAGCATTGCTGGCGTTTCGGACGATCGAGGATATATTTGTAGACACGAATAGGCTTTGGAGTCAATTCATACTGAAGCTTCGACCGGAGTGGTTCTGATTGTTATACAAACTTTCTCTGTATAATTCATATATATTCTCACCCCAATAATGTGACTTTATTCATTGATATGTATTGGGATGTGAGTCACCTTAGTTATTTACTTTCCAGTGGTGCATTTGAGAATGTGATTTTGTATTGTTTTCGTGCAGCACAATATCATGATCTATCTAGCCAGCAAGCGAAATCAGATTTTACATATAGCCAGCCTACTATGCACCATAACCCGAAATTACGTCCCAAAGAAGATCAATGTGCAATTGATATTATCATTGAAGCTTAAACGCTGGTTGGGTATATCATACACAATATTCTTTCTTCTACAAAGCTCCACCAAAATATTCGCTGTAAACAGCACATTCTGTTGCTTCAAGATACTTTTGCTTTCATTTTCTGGCGCAGGTTATCATTTACCTATAGTTCATATTAGTTAGATGGGTCTTAAAAGGTCGGGTTAGAGTGGTCAATTGGGATTGGTGTGACGTTGAGGTTGTAAAAATTGGGATTTGAAGACCTGCAACTGTGCTTGTTGAGAGATACACATAAACTTACATTCTTGATCCCTCAACTACTTCAAATCATCATCACTGCTCTTAATCAACTGATGGTTGCTTGTGACCAAGGGCTTCTCAAACTTGTACTACGAGAGAAAGTCAGTGCTCGCTTCAGTGCATTGGATCGAGCACTTCATTCTACCTGAAATTTTCTCAAAAGCAAGCCTATCTTCTTCCTCAAAGGAGTCTTTCTCGACGGCTTATACTTTATCTGGGGAAGTTCCTCGACTGGACATGCTAATGCAGCTCTTAACTTATCAGCATGTGTTCGAATACCGTATTGAGATGCTTTCAGGCTGCCTTGTTGGCCGACGTGTGTTCCCGCCGGTGAAATTTGTATTAGCGAATCTTGACTGCCAGTCAAAGATAGACTCTTGCTGTTGCGGGAAGGCTGGTGATCTGGCATGACGCGTGGGGAAACATATGGACTGCCTTGTTGTTGGCTGATGGGCGAATGGAATTCACTATGATAGCCATGCAAAGCCGGGCTGTTGTTTTTAGAGACGTATTGGGATCGAATAGGAGTCGTAGGGGTATATGTTTGATTCCCACTATCTGGAGGGATCCCGCGTTCACAGATATAAGATGGCGAGGTTGATGGTTGAGTTGCATCTCTGGTGCTAATAGATTGACTACTAGCTTCAGTGGTTAGACTTTCACCGTTAGATGGGATCTGCAGTAGCAGATTTGTTGTTGATTCGGATTTGGTAAGATGCAGAACCGCATCTTCAGTCAATGCGCCTCGTTCTTGTTTCAACGATTCACTGAGTAGGGTACCACAGTTTGGACATCCTTTACAGCATGCAGTGCAAGGTCCTAGAGTTGTACTGTCTTTGAAACAGAGGGAACAGAGAAAATCGCCAGTACAGTATTCCGGTTTCGTGGCGTCATGATCCTCGTACACCTGGAAAGGCTTTTTGTGCTTTTTATTTGGCATGATGGCGATGACAGATGGGGAATTTGAAGGAGGTGTTTTCTCAATTGACCATCTAACTAGATCGATGAGCATCAAATAGTTGTTGGGCCGAATCGCACTGGCCACAGACTCGTCAGAGGTTGTAAGAATGGCTAAGACTTAAAATCCAGGTGCATGATGTAAAGAACACCATTTTCAAGAATCGGAACACAAGTGACATGAGCTATAGGTAATTGAAGAAGTTTCCTCAAGTATTAAAAATGGCAGGTGCAAGACATGAATCGGTCCTGATGCTGAAGTAAGATATGAAGGCATGTACGAACGTCATAGGTAGACACATAACTGATGTATACATTTGTTCCCAGGTTGTTCCTCCATTGGCTGTAAACGGAGATTTACAATATTAGGAAAGTATGGTTCAACTTGGACGACTAAACATCACCTGCATGCTTTGTACTTTCCCAGAACTGAATTTTGCCAACCTAACCTGACTTTTACTACAGACTTTTTCTTTTTGAGGCATTCATATTCCAAACTGAGCAGACGAGTCCCATGTGATACTGTGAAATCCTGCCCAGACTTGGAACTTAGTCTTGAATCACAAGACAATGTTATCGCATACAATTTTTCTACACGAGGAGAAAATGTCACGACAACTGACAAACGCTTCGCTCTCAAGAGTTTCCAAACAAGGTACAATTGGATTAGAATTTTCACGCTTGGTGAAAGATTTGAGTCTGGATGAATCCTATTCTCCTGATGCTACAATTCAATAACTATACTGAAAATGGCAATATACCCAAATCTTCTAGTGTTCTTTACCAGCAACGCATCGATTCTATCCGAATCCATAATGTTACGATGTTACCACGCAGGACTCCAAGTCGGCTGTTGAAGTTCCTACAGTACCTTCTTCACTTACGTGAAGTAGCAAACGCATGTTTGACGATGGAGAAATCAAATGCTATCCATATAACATATTCTCATCTTATCCATAGTATCGAAGGCGCTTTGTGGCTGTGTAATAAATGCGTACGTCAAGCGGTTTCTCAATGACAGAATTTTCGGTACCGGGCCTTATAGCGCAATATTCACCACCAACCAATCAAACCTTGAAATGAACCATTACGGATATCTCGATCCGGGAACATTGCGGAACATTTTATTAGGACCCTTGGTCGCGACTATACTGGCGGTCAGCCCTCTTTTTGTTAAATAAGACTTTTTTCTGTTGGAGTCGGGCCTGTTGCAGGTCTTGACCTCCTTTACAAAATTTGGAGTTTTGTTTATAAGGTCTGGGAATCCCCTGAGTTATACTATACCACCTTGAAAGTCCTTGTTGCTTTTGTATGCGCCGCTCACCTGATCCTCCCGAACTCAATTGCAAAAAATGTCTAGCAATAATTCTAAAAATTCAAATAATTCGGATGACCCGAAAAATCAATCACGGAACAGAAGAAGACATCCAGTAGGAGAAGAAGCCAATGAGGAGACATTTATAAACGCTAGTAATGATGGTGGAATTTCTTATGGTACTGTATCGCGAACCAACGCATACGCACCAATCAAAACTGGAGAGCAAGTGCACGGAAAACACCCTTTACAACGACGAGAATCTGTTATAGAAGAAGAGAACAATGAAGATCTACAAATCGAAATCCCAGCTACAGAGCCGGAAAAGGAGGGACCTGTAGCTTGGAGTAGTTTGCCGCATAAGAGACAATTAGCCATTCTGACCTGCGCAAGGTTATCCGAGCCCCTCGTACAGACAAGTTTGAGAGTAAGTTCTAAATTCAACCCTGAGGGCACTGAAATATGATTCAATTTTCCAATTATAAATTCCTAAAATATTACAAGACACTAATATATACAAAAGAGCTATCTATTCTACCAATTAAAATCTTTTGATCCCTCACTACCAGATTCAACTATTGCATCACAGGCAGGTATTATGGCTGGCTCTTTTGCCTTGGCTCAACTAACTACTGCTATGTTATGGGGACGATTTTCAGATCGGTCGGGTAGAAAGAGAGTTCTATTGATAGGTCTGAGTGGTACTGCAATTTCTTGTTTGGGTTTTGGATTTGCACGAAACTTTTGGCAAGCATTGATATTCAGAATGATCGGTGGTGCACTCAATGGAAATGTAGGTGTGATGAGAACCATGATTAGCGAGATTGTCAAGGAAAAAAAGTAAGAATTTTGCAATCTTCCGTCTCCGAATGTCCAGACCACTAACAGCGTCTAGATATCAGAGTCGTGCTTTCTTAATATTGCCCATGTGTGGTAATATTGGAACCATCATTGGGCCAATCTTAGGTGGTATCTTGGCCGACCCAGCAGGAAGTTACCCAAGTGTGTTCGGAGGTATCAAATGGTTAAAAAAGTATCCATATGCACCTCCGAACTTGCTTAGTGCCTTGTTTCTTGCCTCCGCCTGTCTTGCGGTCATATTTGCTTTAGAAGAAGTAAGAATTCTCATTGTCTCTGCATGAAGTAAAGCTTTGCTAACCAATATAGACACATGAAATGTATGCCCACAAAGAGGACTGGGGCATCAATGCCGGCCGAGCTGTCAAGCATTTCTTCCGTCGTCTTCGAAGAGGGAACTCTAGTAAGGGTGAGCATACTGCTATTTCAAGCGGTGCTTCTTCGCCAACTATTGGACCTACGCCAATTACTCCTAAATCTCCGAAGCGAGTTGCTCCTCGGTATACGAATCGACTACCGTTCCGTCAAATTTTCACATATAATGTGGTGTGTACTTTAGTCTCCCATGCCCTACTAGCATTTTCGATGGGAACTTTCCAGAGTATCTGGTACTCATTCCTCAGCACCTCCGTGTACAATCCTTCGCAACCGTCCAAGTCTCTCCCTGCAGACTACACCCCACATCCACCTTTCAAATTCACCGGCGGCATTGGTCTTCCACCCCGCGACGTTGGTCTTGCCATGTCTATTCTAGGCATGATTGGTATCACTATGCAATTATTCTTATACCCTATCGTAAACACTCGTCTGGGCACCGTCCGCAGCTGGCGCATTTTCCTCTACGGTTTCCCAATCGCCTATACTCTCGCCCCCTTCCTTTCTCTAATCTCATCCTCTTCTCCGCCCCCATCTCAAAAGACCGGTCCCATAATCTGGATCTCTCTAACCTTCGTCCTCCTCATCCAAACCATCTCTCGCACTTTCGCCGGTCCAGCAACTACAATTCTCATCAACAATTGTTCGCCGCATCCCTCTGTTCTCGGTACTATTCACGGAATAGGACAAACCGCTAGTAGCGCGGCAAGAACCATAGGACCTGCTCTAGGCGGTTATCTCTATGGAGTAGGATTGAGTCATGGATATGTAGGACTTGTGTTTTGGGTTTTGGCGGGAATGGCAGGAGTGACTTGTTTGGCGAGTACGTTTGTGAGAGAGGGGGACGGACATGAGATTATTTTGGAGGGAGATAGAGAAGCTGAGGAGGAGGCGAGGGTTAGGAATAGGGAGTTGGGGTTTAATGTTTAATTTTTGATATGTGTGAAAGGATTACAGGGAAGGTATCATATGATATGATGATATGAAAAATGCATATAGAAAGTGGAATGGATCTACTACGATTGTGAAGATACATCGTCAAAATAAAACATGATAAATGCCAATTGCCTTCTTGTGTGTTCAAGATGAACTTTGTCACTTAGGATGAGGTCTTGTAGTGTATCATCTTGATACTCGAAATGCTCTGATGATCCGGAAATGTGAGATTTCGAGTGTACACTGTTTCATTGCATTCATAAAAGAAATATGACCAAATACCCCAAAATGCCACCCTATTTTATGTTGGCAACCAGGCCTTATGTCATTCCTTGATGCGTAACCCTTTTCCTCCGCGGCTCATGACCCAAACCAAACGCCATCATTATGCTTCATTATTTTTCATCAGTGTCCCGAAATATTTACCCTATGTGAAAATGACTACCTTTCCTTAGACCTTAAACACACCATGTGCCTTATTTACCAATTCTCAAATCAATCTCAATCCTCAAACAAATTGCGTCCCTTGCTGCACCGGCAAATTATGCGACGACTGACCCGGGATTCTTTGCTGAGAGATCTGCTGCTGATGTTCTCCCGCATGATAGGGTGGAGGCACCTCAAGATTGGAGTTCATATTCATATTCATATGGTTAAGACCAATATCATACTGTGCCTGTGGGTTTCTCCACGGCTCTGCTTCGTAGCCTTCTACTTCCCCTGTGATATCTTTGATTTTCTTTGCTTGGCGACGTTTGTAGCCCCAGAAGAGAACGGGGGCGCAGATGATGACCATGAGGAGTGTGCAGACTAGAAGTGCCCAGTCGAACTTGGGGTTGAGGGCGAGGGGGAACCCGCTGGGTTTGTGTTAGATTTGATTTATGGATGGATGGGAGGGGACTCACATGAAACCGTTGATGATTCCCGCGGGGATGATAACGCGACCTAGCCAAACATGTATAGGGGCAAATTTGGTGGTGGCCGAGGTTTTCTTGTACATTCGATGGTGAAGAAAGCCAAGAATCCATTGTCCGATCATGGCTATGATGATAATAAGGCCAAAGATTTGATGCCCAGATTTGAAACCTTTCGTCTACAGTGATGTTAGAGAATGATTGTTAGGGACTGAGACAATCGATCATACCCGGTTATAAAGTGTACCCAACTTCGCGCCTAATCCGACCCCTATAAGTGCAATTGCAAGAGATATGGTTTGGTTGAGAGCATGCCACCTGGGGCTATTCAGAAATCGCAAAATGACTATGCCCAATGGTAAAAGTCCAACAAATACTAGGACCATCAAAACAGCATGAGCAGCGGATGAGATGTTGCTGTCCCCTTTCTCAGAAATTTCGATCGTGCCTTTGGAATTTGCAGTTGGAACCGCAGGTACGCCAGATGTACCCACCGCTTTTGATAAATCCATGGAAAAAACTCCATAAGAATCATGTCTCTTGACATCGGCGTGCAACGAGTTTGATTTCAGGGTTCCGGGCGGTCCATTTGCCCATATGAAAGTTGCGTTTTGATTTGTCGTCGGACCTAAGGATCCTCCTTTCCACGAGGTGCAGTTTAGACATCTCCCATTCCACGTGAAAGTGTCGTTGGAAATTCCCGTGCCAGCAAGAGATTCTACCACGATATCTGTGGTATGCGATGGCTCATTCTCCCCGGAAGCTATCCGAGGACTGAGAGTTACATTCTTTCCGGTGGAATCGGCATACATCATAAACATAAGGGAATCTTTCATCTTGTTTGATCCCATGCCAACAGCCTTTTTTTTTGCAATTAGATGGAACAATTTGCACGTTTGAATCTTTGAACTTACTATCCAGGAGCAGCTGCTCGGACCTGATATGCTGAAATACAGATCATTGTTTGTATTCTTCTCCGGTATGTTGAGAGCAAATGTGACGCTCGTATCATCTGCAACAAATCCTGCTGCAGTTGTTGATATGGCATTGACTATCGAGAGAACTAGCGATACTTTTCAGAAGCTGTCAGCGTTATTCTGTCCCATGTTGCCCCTCGTTGGTAAGGCGCTCGGGCCTAACAACCCCGAAGCGAAGCCCCAGCATTTCTTTGGTACATACCCGCTGTCGTTCCCAAAATCATTCGAACCATAACTTATTTATTTAGGTATCTAAATATTATTTCGTATGTTTGATTTCTCAAAAAGAGATGAAGCTACAACAACCATGAAGAGATGAAGGATCAAGTTAACCTTTTCTATCTCTTCCACACCCTCCCAATGTTACTTCAATATATGGGACATTGGAACATATCTATGGCCCAACACCTTTTTTTGCCGCTGAAGTGTCAAATTTGTCTTCTAGCCGCCGTGATCATTAACCTATAAGATCGCGCATCAGCCTACCATCTCAGAGACAGGAAACACTGCGACTACTTTACAACCTTGGCAGATTGGAATGAACGAGTGTGTGATTGGATGAACAGCTTTTCCGGGGACGCCATTGAACTTCATTGCATATCGAATGCCGACATCCGCGTGCAAATATAGCATTGATTCAATGCAATGCGACGACGATATTTCTATCGGATTGTTAATAGATTTATTTGGGTTGCATGGAAGTATGTGATAATCGAATCACAGGTAAATCTGAGCCGATTCTGGGTTTCCCAACGTTCGACTTCCTGTTGTTGGTCCAGTAGTCAAATTGCTCGTTTCCTTTTGTATCCCGTTTCAATTTCTTAACGTATTGAGAAACTTCGTTATCTCGTGCGACTTTGCTATCTTTGGTTATATCTCCAATGCTTTGTTCTAGGATGCTTCCAGAATTTTCACGTTTCTTGCGTCGAGCATTACAGCCAGTGCTAAAAAGCTTTCAGGGGAAGTCAACCAATAGGCTTTTTACTAAATGAGGTTACCATCTCGTCCTCAAAAAGAGGAGAAAATTAGAAGCCTCTTCTCGATTCGCGAAAGTGCCCCCGACATTGAAGATTATTATAAATTATCAGAATTTCAGCATGTTATACTGGCAAAGTTTGGAGCTTATCAATGGATTCTTCTGAAGTCCACCACGATTACTGAAACCTTCCGGATTTCCTCATATTGTGAACCTCGATCCGTAGCTTAGCAAGAAAAACTCCTCGGTCTCACTGGGTACCATTGTTACGGACGGGGGGGGGGACACTACAGTCATCTTTACAATGGCCTGAGGAAAGCGGTGCTAGATTGCGTTGTAAGCAGGTCTTCTTTTCTAGCCTCTCATGTCCTTCGAGGATCTTTTTGCTCAAGTTTGTTCAGGCTCAATTTTGCTGGTATTTGAAGCTATATGGGCATTTCGAGATCATATGGATGTTGAACGTCTAAAGAATGGATGGTGTCAGATGAACATTCAAGGTTGTAGATGCTGGTGAGATCTTGGATTATATCGAATTCTTGATGTGAATGGTAACTTCGACAGTCATGTTAAACTCATTTTCAATGACTACAGTTTCACTGTCATCGGTATGGATCTAGTCCTTATCATTCGTTGCTTTACTAATGTACTGTCCATGGGTATGAGACAACGGCACGACGCAATCATCAACGCAAGAGAAAGCTCTTATCTGTCGACGGTTAGGAATATTCGTGTTCGAGACGATACAAATCATTCCGCATCCGATGATTAATACGCCCCCTATTCTTACTGCTGAGAATAAGAACCAGCCACCGAGAGAGAGAAAGATGAGGGCATCTCAATGGCAAGTGGATATCAGTTATTGATTTTCATACTAATTATACCGGAGCTTGGTTGGTTGATGCATTGCCATATTCGGTAGTATATGGGGTGAGGGGGTTTACGCTATGAAATGCTCATAGATTGTGGGGGGGGTGGATGAGATTGAGGGGTCGATTGATCTAGAGGTGTTGAATTTTATCTGTTTGGCTTGGGATATGATTGCGAAGGCGGATGCTTTAGATTTAGTAGGACGGTACCGTTAGTTGAAGTTTTAATTTATTATTATTGCTACGTTCGAGGAGTGTTGTGGCAGACATTAGAATGGGTACAGAGTACCAGAATTTTCAATAGAACTTATGAATGCTTATGAAGAGAAGCACGCTGAGAAGCTTGAATAATGTAAATTAGCAGCATACTGACTACTACTGTGCCCATGCCGATCAAATGTAACTATACGGATGCGTTCACCGTAGAGGTTGCCATTTGAAGCTATTCCCGAGATCTGAAAATAGAACCTCGACCAATCACCCGCTTGAAGTTTTTCTACAGTTCTAAGCGGCGACGAGGCAAGCAAGCTAAACATACCTCATACCTACCTACATTGAATAATCCCTCCCTTGCTTATGAACTGCATGCAATGCCACCAATTAGATGATCCGGGGAATGCGCCCCGAGCCTTCGTCGAAAAGTAAGGCGTGCAAGCGTTTATCAAAACTTTGCATTGTGTTAACAATTGCTGAAAGTAGCAATCTTGGGCTTGGATATTAATTGGATTTATGGTATATCAAGACGCCATATATGCAGAAAACTAAGGATCTGATATGACTCCACAGGAAACGGAATTGGTTGACGAACTTTTAGCTCTTCTAATTCATAAACTTACTTCCTCTTGCGTTCCTTTTTTTCTCTTTACCACACACACCGATTGCTATTGATTTCTACGAGTAGTGTTATGTGTAGAACCAAACATCTTAACTTCCTACATACCTACTTAACCTCACCAACCTAGTAATAAACTTGCGTACCATCTTCCAAATTTCCTGTTGCCTTTCCTTCTTCCCTCTCTTACTTCAATCAACGAGTTTCCTAGTTATTTCCAATTTGTTTCTCTGTTATGTTTGCTGGCTTTTCGAATCGATCCATCTACAGTCAGTACCTTGCTACATGCGACGAACCATCAAGTCAGTTGTCAATCTTATCTCCCTGATTGCGAAGGTGATACAAATATTAATTAATGGGGCACAGATAATAACCCTTGACATGCACTGAAATTTATTGATTGCGACGCGTCGACAGCCTTACCTTTTACTTCAGCGCGCCTTGATTTTCTTGAATGTTTTATTTAAACCTCGAGTCCCATCTCTGCTGTGTTCTGCTCTGCTCAAATATTGAACTTTTCGAATCTATCGCATTTAATTGCCAATTGCAATTTGCAATTCAATAAGGCTGGCACTTCGAAAAGTATTTCTTATCGCGATTCTGGACTTACGAACCCCCGCCCTCTAATTTCTTCGATGCGACGTTTCCTACTTCTTCCTTTTTGGCATCTATCTTCCTATGGCTGCCTCTCACACTGCGACCGTTCCGGATACGCCAGACCAATATAGAAGCAACAGTATTAACAATACAATTGGGAGAACACAATTGGGTGGAGCCTGTAATTATACGGACCTGAATTTCGGAACAAAATGTGGATGTTATGAATTCTGGGCTCAACCTCAGAATTCGACGGCCAGCGCAATATTAGAGACTGGAGGGTTGCCAAGAGCGGAAGTCTGCGCATGCGGACATCATCTTTGTTTTCATGGTCGTAAATCTTCACAGCCAACAGAGGACCAGCGATCGCGAGCTTTAAGTAATGTCTCGGGACTCAATTTGGAGTCTATCACTCCTATGGCTCAAGTGAACCGTCAGCCATCTACTCCCAAGAATCTCAACGGACCCGAAAATGACAACGTGGACCCCGCTCGCCGAAGTATCCAGGAAACCCTCGAATGGAGCCGGCTTGTACAATCTGAAACTGGACCAGAGGAACTCCCGCCAATCCCATCGCAGTGCTTCTTGCCTTCAGAGACTGCTTCAATGAGCTCGAGCCAGGCTAGGCGTCCTTTCTTTGGCTTGGGGCTCAATACCTTGAGTCATATTCCTCGACTCAACACGCAATTGCAAGCTGTACAAACAGGTAAGGGACGACCTATACAGGCTTATAAAACCTCTGATGGTCGAACATTTCTTGAAAGTCCTACTGAGGTATTGACAACGACACCAAGTCTGCAAGCAACCAAGGATTTCGCATTTCAAGGTGTCCCAGATGAGCAAGCTATGGATCAAACGCTGGCAAATATTAATATCAACCCTCAAGCTGCTACTCTACCTCTACGCTCCAATAAATCGCCCTCTATCCAGGCTTCTCAGACTAGACCTGGACTCAGTGATCAAGAGGATATTCTTATGGATCTCATAGCTAATTTCGATGAGCCCGATAAGCACCTTGTCCCCAGACTTCGTGATATCATAACAGATTTTCCAAATACCAAGCGCAACCATGAGGATAGAATCGACGCTCTTGAGAATACATCATTCTCGAACACTGGGTTTGAGGAGCTCCAAGGAGAAATTGATGATCATGGTGAACGTATCAATGAGCTTGAGAATAGAGTAGAAGAGCTCGAAAAGATTAATGCTGCAGCTGACGAGAGCAGTATAGGTACCAATAAAAACCTGAATGAGTCATTCGATTCTCAGGCAACCAAGACATCCTCTGCTCTCTCAGCGAATGCTAGGGGCCGCTCTGGTCTTACCTCTCGTGTGGAAAAGCTTGAAGATAGACTCATTCAGATAGAAGCTACTCTTCCACCATCATGGGATCGACCATGGGAGATTGAAGTCGTGTTCTTACCATATGGACCCCAGATGATGGGAATTTGGTCTACAAATCACGCAGTATCTAAACGCTCAAGGGCTAATAGTTGCGCATCTGAAGATTGGACTCAAACTCAACAGAACGTCTTGGCTGCTGCGCAAGCCTCTCTTTGCGATCAAGGTTATTCAATGTCCTGGGAGAAGATGATGTTGAGGAAAGGAAATGCAGACGGTGATCTCTTGATGCCGAGAGCGTGTGGTGCTACCACCACAATCAATGAACGCTTAAAGAGCAGAGGTTTGGTGAAGGTGGTGCAAATCAAGGGCCCCGATGCTCGAGATGTACAAGTAGCCCTGATGTCAGCCTTCGGAGATCTTCCCAAAAAATTATCCGAAGATGTTTTCTCATCGTCCAAACATACTCCACCTCGGATTCCTAAATCCTTGGACAACTATCTTGGACTACGCGCTGCTTGGATACCACTGAGGAAGTTGCATAAAACGTCGGTTCTACGATTTCTAGATCCTTCAGAAATGGTCACTCCTGCATTGTGGACCGTGCCATTTCTTTCTTCGAGTGTGGCAATGCGCACAAAAAATATGCGGAGGCTCTATGTCACACAAGCGGATAGCTATCTTCAACATCATGTCAATCGCTCGGCAAGATGGACATGGCAAAAGTTACGTCTGCTACCTCGAGTTCACGATGAAGATGTGGTGGAAAGCCATACACCAGAGGCTGATGCTGCTGAGACATGCTGGGCGTGGGATGAGCGCCTCGATCCAGCTGATGATAATGCATCATTCACTACATCTTTGAGTATCCGATTATCCCAGGAGGCAGAGGATGCTGAAATCGAGCCCAGCTCTCCATCAGACGAATATTCTGCTGTTGACACACCTATGGAGTCTTCAACTCCATCTTCGGTTGCACATTCCAGAGTACCAGGATCATCTCCTGTCAAACAAGATCGTTATCCATATAAACCCCTTCGTACGGCTTCCATGTCCGCACTTGCCCCACTTATCACGGCTCAAATGGGAAAACGCCGAATTGGCTCCTTTGATCGTGGACCACAATCGTCTCCCCTTCAAAAGAATTCTAGCCTAAAGCGTCGCCGTACGTCAAAATCACCAATTCGCCCGCGTGATGCATGGAGCATTGGTCCCTCAAGTCCGGGGATTTCTACATCGCAAGAGGTTGTAGACGGTAAGAGAGGTGTCACTCCATCCGCGTACGCTACGCCTTATAGCAATGCACCTTATGTTGATACAAATTCCCATACAAGGAGTTTTCAAACGCAGGAAGATGCATTTGGTAACGCAACTTATAATGATATCAATATGGATGAAGGCTATGGTGATAACGCATTGAGCGATTTTGAACCATTCGCCAATGATGCATCTGATGAGGAACAGCAACTTTACGATGTGTGGGGAGGCATGGTTGATGATATTCCCAAAGAGGATTCACAATCAACAATCAAAATGCCAACAACTGATCTTGTTCCACGAGAGCCAGAGGCCATTGAAGGAGAGGATAGTGATGATAGCGATACTCCATCTGAATATCCTAGCACACAACCTGTTGGAAGATATATTAAAGGTGCCGTTTTTCAAATTCATGTTGATGAAGATTTCGAGGATGAACTTGGTTAGAATATGAAATATATTCGATGAGTATGATCCGACGATATAGTAGAGACGAGATGAGGAGTGGATATATGTTGATTTGTTATTTGACACACAGAATATGGATTTTTTTTTCATTGCTGTTTTTGAGCCTTGGAGCGTAGCGTGGAGTAGGGGGTTGGTGCATTGGTGTTTGTTTGGATTAAGGTTGTGTGTAATCTTTTACTTTTCTTTTACTTTCTTGTTCTGGAGGATTTTGGGGGCTGGTGGTCTTTTCTTTGGATGGATATGGGATGGATGGATGGGAAAAGTATATTTGAGAAGGATAGTTGTGAAGGCGATGGAAGGGAAGGTATTTTGAAAGAAATAAGTAAAGGAGCATTATTAAAGGAGAGTCGCTAAAAGAGAATCGCTTAAGAACGGCAAATGAAGAAGAGCCAATAAAGAAGATAAACAAGAGAATAAATCTGAATACAAAGAGGAGCAAAATGAAATGTGGAAGACTCAAATCGGACAGAATATTAAAGAATAGAGAACAGATTGTATACGCAGGCATGGCATGGTTTGCTATTCTACATATAGATCGAAACAAGAAATGGGATATGGAATTTCACTCTCATTCTTTTTGGGGGGGAGGGGGTGGGGGATTGAATGGATTATCTACGCGTAAGCATTCCTTGGCTGTATATACATCCATGGATGCTCCAAGTCACAACAACCGGTATATTTTCTAGATTTTAGTTCTGGGCTTCTAGATTTCAGATATGAGATTTGATCCTAGGGTCTAGTATAGCATTTTGGATTTTCCCATATCCTCTTTCCCTGCCCTATCTATGCGGAAACGTACCTGTACGTCTCTCCCCCGCCCTCATCGTGTGATTTTCCTCACGAAAAGACAGCCCGTCCGTCCGTCACGCACCAACTATCCCAAAATGTGTTCCCAGCCACAAATCCAATCTCCTATGCTATCAATTGCGCACCTACACATACAGAACCCCACACCTCCGCTACTCCTCTCTTCATCTAATCATTTAATCGTCAACTCATCTACTCACTCTTATTCCTCTCATGCGCATGTATCTTCCCATTCGCATGCAGATATCCATTTCCGAATCCATTCGAGAACACATCCCCATTTCTTCCTTTCTCCTCCACACCTCTTCCATTTCCCATGTCCCAACTTTTCGCTGCCTTTTTTCGGCCAGCCAAAATTAAACCTACAGGCCACGCGAAGCTTTTGCCTAGTTCTTGGCCTGCTTCTTCGGAGGTGAGGTATTCGACTAGTGCTATGACTATTTTTTCTGTTGTTAGAATTGTGTGTTGTATACTTTATTTTGCTGTTTATATGCTCGGTAGACTTGCTAGCTTGGGAGACTTAAAGAATGAAAATCAAAGGAAAATGGACATACAGATATAAGCACCGATTCCTGTCAAAATATGCCACCAGCCATGTAATTCCAATACAAAGGACCAAGGCATTCCCAACGAATGTTTGGTATCGGTGAGAGATTCACAAAACTGATTATCTATATTCCAGAGAATGAAACCGGATACGAAGATTACTGAATGTGTTAGTTAGGATTCTGAGAGAAGATCATGTGATGTGAGAAGAGAGTATGAGACACTACATACCGCCTCCATATGTAACGAGTTTCTTCACCTGTTTCTGGACCTCTACATCTGCCACGCGGAGATTGATGATACTACGCGTCTTGATGCCTACAAATGCGATTTCGATACCTATTTATGATGTGTCAGCTGCTTGTTGCCCAATTTTCTGGTTGTCCATTACACGGGAAAAGGGGACGGAGATCGAGAGAAATCTTACCGAAAAGAACGGGATGCATTAGAGTTTCGTCAGTAATACAGTGCCAGGCTACGAATGTAATCATGAAGACAAATAAAGATACTCCGGTTACAACTGTATATCTGAGTGATTTGTCATATGTGAAAACTCGATGAACGACAGTAGATGTAGCGATTAACATGGAGGTGTCGTCGACTAAGATTTGTCAGTATGAATATCCATATGAGAAAGTATCAGATTAAGAATAGAGGGGATCGAGTTTCCTTGACAAGGGAAAAGAGAGAGAAGTTACACATACACCATTGTGTCCAGTCTTTATTAGTTGCATGAAACAGAGCACTGAGAATACCTACTGCTGCGAGCCCGAGATAGGGTAGATTCCGCAGGATGGCATCTTGGCGGTTGGAATTCGCGCGGATACCTTTGTAGGCGTAGTAAACTATGTATCGTTGGATATTAGCACTTCATCGGCTGTTGAAGTATAAAGGAACCTCGTGATTAAACACGTGAGAAGATATGATGACGGGGCACGAGAAACGTAACGAGAAGAGGGAAGAATATACGGTATGTGATATTTGTGAGTGTATTTATAAACTCGGCGATATATGTAGTTATGATATGATCCTGATTTTCATCAGTTGACTGGCACATGGTTTATTTCATCATAAACAGAGAATCTCTATACCTCTTCGCAGAAACTATCCGAAATTAGTATGGTGAACGAGAGTAAATGGTAGTAGGAAGATATACTTACTTCGTTTGCGAGTTGATTGTGCCCCAATATGGAGGATGAGGTTCCTTTCTATATGGTATCGACGGTATAGGAAACATTTTGTACTGGATGATCGTCGTTGATCAGAAGAAATGTATGTGTCGAATGCAAGTTGTAGTCCAACAAAATCGGAATCCTTTTGAACTCCAAGAGAACCGTATCTTGTGGATGAAGTTCAGGAAACAAACGTAAGATTACCGTGTGATAAGTGAATAGGTAAATCTTCTTCCACAAACTTTGAAAGATATTCCAGAGAAATCAAATCAATATATGCTCAAACTCCAATCCAACAAAACTGTTTTCTATACTGTAGTAAGTGTATGTATGTAATGTATACCTGATCTATACGAGATATCTCATCATCCTTATGCTCACGTCCACATTTCAAAATCTGGTTTCGGGTAAGTTGGCTGTATATATGAGCCCTTTTGAGAAAAATAAAATCGCACGGGAACTGGTGGAGTAACTTGAGCGTCATTTTCAATACCTATGCACCAAAGGATATTGCCTGAATGCGAGACACTATTGATTGATTGGTACGTATATATTGTCATGTTTTTATAGCAGGGGTTTGGATGATATTGCTATATGCATTTGCATTTATAGATCATGACGATGTTATTCATGCATACACGTGTGGTGTGGACTGGACTACATTAGAATATTGATATATCGTATATTGTATGTGAAAATGATGCTGTTAAAGATAGAAAGTATTTTATTAAGAATGAAGATATACTTAACGTTGCCATCTCGAACAAAACCACAGTAGACCGACTCATCAACCCGTCCATCACTCCAAAGGACAGGAAACTAGAATACCTACATCTACGTACGTAGATTGTACTCCGAAGATTCGTAGACATCGGCCAATCCATCTCCCAATGTTCCGACCACCAAGCTCAACCAATCACGGCACACTCCATCTCGCTGACCCCATATCTTATCCTCTAACCTCGGTTCAATTCCTCCCAAAGCCATCGAACCAATACTAATATCACGACCTCCCCAAAATCCGGGGAAATGCCCTCCTCCTCTTTCTCCCTCCCCAACATCGGAACTGCTAATCTTACTGCTATCATCGCCACATCTTCCCTCTACGTCTACTTAATCGCACTACATCAACACCAGCAAAAAACATTACTAGCAGACCAGGAACGCGAACAAGAACGCGTACGGTTATCTCAACTACAAGCACAATCTCAGAAACAGAAACAGAAAATCCAAACACAGCCTCCAAATTCACGAGGAGGATATACCGATTCACAAAGTTCGAGTGGAAGTAGAACAAGAAGATATTCTGAGAATCAATCGCAAATCGCAAATCGAGACCAGAGACAATATTCCAGTTCCAATTCCCATCCCAATTCAAATACATACACAAATACATATCGTCCTCCCCCATTCAGCAAGATGTCCAAAACCTTTTCTCCCTCGGAAGTCGCCGCTCATAAAGATGCCGAAAATGGCATGTATTTAATTATCGATGAGAATGTATATGATGTTACCAGTATGTTCAACTTCTCCTTTTATTCCAATTATCCGAAACCCCTTTTTTCTTTATTTATAATTACTGAACTTCCTTCAACCCACGGCTAAACTAACCATTTCCCCAGATTTCCTCGAAGAACATCCCGGCGGTGCGAAGATTCTTAAACGTGTCGCGGGAAAAGATGCTTCGAAACAGTTTTGGAAATATCATAATGAGAGTGTGTTGAAGAAGTATGGGGAGAAATTGAAGATTGGGGCTGTGGGGGAGAAGGCTAAGTTATAGATGGATTTTGAGAAGATGGCTGGATTGGAGTTTGGGTATTGGAAGTTTGGAAGTTTGGAAAAGGGGGGGAGGATGGGGAATGCAAGCGGAATTATGTGGAGGCAGATAATAGGGAGTAGATATCGGATGATTATATACATGCCCATGAGATGCGATGAGATGAGATGAATTGGGGATAATAGAAGGTAATGTAAGAAGAGAAGAGAAGATATACGCATATATACATCAGATGAGTATTGTTAGAAAGAACGAGTTCAATAGACAATTTTAGTTCACTGACCATGTTACTATCTCATCCGCTGGATCTTGAAATCTACAGGTAGGTAAGCATGAATATATAAAAAGCCCACGTCAAGTGATGAAAGCAAGTTCAGTTTTTGAATATTCATCGCATTGGGTATTCTATCACTACCTAGGTATTGCTGACTTTCCAGCATGAAAAGAAAAGTCCTGCAATTATTCATAGTTATTTCCTTTCCCGTCCTTTCATTCCGTGGTTATCCATGAATTCCACCCGAAAGCATCGTAATCTCATAATTCGTTCACGCAAGAGTGGTCGCATGTCTGTAATCATAATTCATCCCCGTCACCGAATCCCCTAACACATCAATCCTCCCAACATCAACCCCCCACCCAATCCCATCGCCAATGGCAATCCTGCTCCACCTCCATATCCTCTCGCGTAGCCCCTATTATACGGCATCCCCGGTCTTCCATACGTACCCATTCCCATCGCATACGGACTCGGCCCAAACGCCCCTCCACCAGGCATAAACGGATTATACCCATATCCTCCCGCAGGATACATACCCAATCTCGTAGTTCCCGCACCGGCCATTCCCGAAGACGGATAATACCCTGCAGTATTTCTCGGGGGTTCAATATACACATCCTTCCCCTGGCGATCTTTACCCAGAAGTTGTGGTTCGCCTGTCTGAATCGCCTTGCGCATGGCATCTCGAATGGCTTGATGACGTCGATACATCGCAGCTTCTTCTTCTTCCCTCTTTCTGCGACGGGCTTCTCGCTCGGGGTGCGTGGAATTGGTTAATTTATCTTTCATTTTCCGACCTAATTTGTGGATGCCAGTGGGATTTTGCTCATTGGGACGAGCGTTCTGTGAACGTGCAGGAAGAGCAGAGTCATCGTCTGTGCTTTCAGCTTCGAGGTCAGCGTCGCTGGGGACCCGGTGTAGACCTTCGATTCGTTGGCGTTCATTGGGTGGGAGAGAAGAGAGATACTCGTCGTCGTCGTAGGGATGTCGCCAGATGGAGCGGGGAGGGTTTTGTCGCGTGTCGACGAAAAATTGATGGTTGCTTTCTGTGTCGTATTGACGGATCCAGCCGGGAGGAAGAGAGCGTGCTTCGTCTTCCATGGAACGACGGCTTTGAGGAGGAATACCACTTCGGGTTTTGTGGGGGTGGTTGGGAGTGGCACTCTCCGTGTAGGGTGGTGGTGGTTCGGTGGGATTAGACATTGTGATGTGATATGATGATTGTATTCTTTAGAGGTAGATATTTCGAGCACTCTCAATGCTCGTATGTGAAAGTTAATGTAGGTGTCGTAGAATTCTAATCTGAAAGATTTCAATATTGTAAAACCTGTATCAAGTTTCCAAAGATATATGTAGCAGTAGTTTCTCGATTTTGACCTTACTCGCAAGCTTTGTCTGGGGCAAATGCTCCGAAATGACGTCATTAACAGCTACTCCTCCTGTGGCTATTCATTATACTCCTATCAAATTTCTTCATCAGTCGCACTTGCCACAAGCACAGCCATTTGACGACAGTGACTAATCAAACTATTCTGTGGGTGTTATTGTGGCGGTGCAACATAGCCAGAAACAACGAGACGGGCCTGGAGAATCGTGATGATGGTTGTGGGCATTTTGTACCACAGTATCATGCAACCCGAACCACAACTTCCAGAACAGTATCCCTCACTCAATCTTCTAGATGCCTTTATGTCTAAGAACAGATAATTCATCTCAACCAAAGTTCTTCTCAAGGGCGCGCTGAAGACAATCAGTCGGCGTTATCAGCTCAAGGCAAGAGAGATTGAGCAGAAAGTTGTACTAACTAATTCGGACATCAAGGTGTTTGATTCCCTGTGTACAATGTGATTTATTGATACCAACTTTATCCTATCACTTCCTGGTTGGATGAAGAAGAATTCTTGTTTGTATACAAGTAAAAATAGGAGCATCTGCAGCTAATCTTTCCAAGGAGTATCGAAGAGGACCTAACGTTAGGAAAGTTTGCTTCTATGACAGACATTTTCCGGAGGAGATAGATTTGACGATATATCGTTTCCGAAATATTGATCATTTTGTTTGGCAAGAAAATGGCAACCGAAGAAGAGGAGAGAATTCTGACGCCAATCATAACGGCAGGCAAGGTGGGACGAATTGGCCCGCCTTGTGGATGGAAAATTAGGTACTCAATCTTGTGTTACGCTTTACTCGAGACAGATACGCTGCCTCGTACACTTTTGACCAAAAAGAAGTTTATCTTTGATGTTTGAAGGCAATATTTCCTCATCAATTGGAGCACCCTTGATGTTGACGAACCTGCGCTTCCAGACGTCTGCGACAGTTATGCAACCTATTCTTGTGAAGCTTTGATCGCCTTTTCGGAGAACTATGATGCTGCGAATATAGAAAGACTTTTGAGCTTCGACGGTAACAAAAAGACCAAATGTTTGATCTTCAGCCTTAGGCTCAATATCCAACTTTGAGCGAATTACAGTCAAGATCTCTGGGGGAAACCTCAAACACGCAATGGTGGTGTGATGTCCTGACATCCAGGTTGGCAAGCTCACCAGTATTCTGTAGTTGCTGTGTTCCGTCGATAATACCTTGTGCTTGTTTCTGAGTGGCGAACTTGAGTTCAAACACCGCGCCCGTCACATGCAGACGCTTTGTTTCCTGGTCGCAGTAATCAGTCAACTTGTCTGGAAACTCAACAGAAATTGGTACATATTCTGATTCGGTAGTACCGTAACCATAGTCAACAACAAAGGGTTTATCTCCAATCTCGATACCTCCCTCCCATCCAGACCATGACCAGGTAGGAAAGTCCGGTCTTCACTGTTTGGGTGGTTCTATATGATACCAATCTAGAATTGGAACGCCTTCTCGGAGAGGTAACCCCCAGATGTGACTCAGCAGCGAAATACTTCGCGAAACCGATCTCAACTTTGACGGCACTTGAGAGACCAAGGCTGCATTCTGTCGTTCATACTCCGCAAGAACACCAAGGAAGGCATCGAGGGAATCTCGGGGATAGGATAAGTCTCGCCGAGTGTATTCGGCAATTAGGACTCGGAGCCCAAAGTAATTTGTCTCGGTTATAAAATATCTCGAAAGAAACCTCCAGTTGTTCATGGAAGCTGCTGTGTTCGGGGAAACTAGCTGCTGTACAGATTCTTCTGTATGTTTCTCTCTACAGTGATACAACACTCCTCTGTTAGTGAAAACAAGACACCGTGTTGATAGTAGACCCTCTTGATGCGTCCAGCCTCTCTGTGTCCAGGTAGACGTCCGGGTAGAGCCAATAATGGACGGTAGCTCTAGAAAGATGCATTCGCCAATTTCAGTCTCCATTTGAGCTACACGAGAAATAGCACTTATTCCAGGTAATCCATCAGCAGCCGTCTTCCCAGCGGCTGCAATGATGGTTACATAGGCCTGAGAATAAATTTTATCCATGGAATGAATCAGTCGGTGTTTCTCTGAGTCATCCTGTGGAATACACTATATTGATAATTTAGCGGTTCCCGGACCACAAGGGCTTAGTCGGTAACTCACGTATTTGTCAACCCAGAGAAATCTCAGACCTAACTTCACGGTAACCTTAATAGCGTCCTTGATCACAGCTGCGACTTCGGTGCCAGTGTCTTGTGCACTTCCCCAAACGTAAGACAAGGCAACATACTGACATGATTTGGGCGCAGAAACGATCGAAAGAGTCGAAGAGCCGGCCAGACAATCAATGACGAGAAGTCCAGGCACAAGTAGCGAGTGTATACTGAGACAGCTCGCATGCCGTTGGCAACATTCCGAGATGGCATTTTGCATCCAACTAAAATCCTCGATGAAACATGGTATCTTAAAGGGTGCAGGGTCTTCTCCGGGACCGAACAGCGCAACATACCGCTTGCCCTGCTCATAACTCCGACCCCGACTAGTTTTATTGTCGAATGTATGCCAACTACCGATTTGCAAAAGTGAAAGACTGCCTTGGCATGTCGGGGGGTAAAGTAGCACTTGGCTTTCAAGTGTCGTGACTTCAAGGTGATGGACGTTGGAATCTCTCCCTTCCCATTCTTCGCCGTCATCGTTCTTGATGATGGAAAGAATTCGACAACCTCTACATTTTGAATATTTCAACTGTTCGTGACTCTTTTCCATAGTCCGAACGAGACGCCCAAAAGGACCACTGACAGTTTCGTATAAACTCGTTTACGGTTAAATTCTGGGTCCAGGGGTCGCTCAACGAGATCTTTCCAATCCACCTGTTGACAGTCCGAACATAGCGATTCATCTTTGAAAGACATCCTCATAATTCCGAGAGCCGTTTGATGGTTTCTTACGCTATTTTTCTGATAATCAGGTCAAGAGGTGTATCAAGATATACCTAGCTTAATACATACACAAGAGAGGAAGACACATAACAAGAAATACGCACAATAATATAGAGTGATTTAACAATCACGAAGAAGCTAGATCTTTTGAAGGTGGGTCTTTGATATTAAAAGAATGTGGTAAATGTTTATAGCGCCTGGAATCTCTGTTAAAATAACACTTTCAACTCGTGGTTTGCTTATGTGGTATGTGGTATTAGCCGGTTGAAGGTTGGTATTGGACCGCATGCATGAGTATGCGTTGGCGATGGCGTTCAGCTGATTGTCATTTCATCGCTTTTGCCTGGGGCTTTGAGTTCGCAGCTTTATTGAGCCTAAAATGGATTTCTTTTGCTACGGACGTGGTCGTATGGGGCTGTGGTTTGGTACTTTGTAAATTCTTCATTGTTTTTGAGTTGATTTAGTTATATGCTATCTCTTTTTAGGTATGTGTATGCGACATTTGTATCAAAATACATGACTGCATGGACTCTATCAGATGAAACGTGAGGCGGGACTAGAATACATGTTGTCGTCTGTCATATTGGCGGAGAATACTCAATGTGAGGTTGGAAGATCGCGCCGGATACTGTGATTATTGAATTGGTATATCAGATATGTAGGAAGACTTGATAGATAGATGGTACAATAACACAATACGTATGTTTTGAACATGAACCGTAGAACCTTTCCCCCCCATCTTTCAATTATGCTATGCTATGCTGTGCTAACAAAGTGAGTGGCATACACGCACTACAGAACCAGTTACAAAAAATCGATATTCGATAACATATAATTCATCTACAAAATTCAAACACCAAACACCAAACACAATCCTTTTCTAAGCTCGAATCAGAAGAAAAAATAAGACAAACCCACCTCGCCTTGATAATTATAGAAATAAGACTTGGGATTAGACATGAAACCAGCTCCCCTAAACAGTATTCTATGATAAACTTAATTTATGTAGATAATTATTGATTGCTCACACATATCTGTCTTTATGGAAAATTGAAATAGGAGTATTATCATCTAGGCATTATAATCTCCAACCTCCAACCTCCAATCTCTATCGACCACAAGCACAAGCAAAAGCACGAGTGCAACGACTTGCAGGAGGATAGAGCACAAGAAAACCAAACACGAGTAGAAAGGAGAAAGATATACTTATTATCAGCATCTCTACTTATCCATTAGAAGTACTTTTCATTTTCAAGAAGAAGCAATCGCAATAGCAATCGCAATAAAAACAAACAAGCAAACAAGCGAGAAGATTAAGAAAGATGCAGGAGATGAAAGAATTCCCCCGCGTATAGAGAAAGTACTAGATGTGCGGTGTTGTGGAGTTCTGGTCTAATGAATTGTAATTTGTGTGGTTGGATGGGTTGAAGTTGAAGTGGAACTGGAACTGGAACTGGAAGTTCGTCTTGGGGGGTGCTTTGATTTTGGGGGTAGGTAGTATAGAGAGGGTATAGTATAGTATACATATGTATATATTTACGAATTATAGATGAGAATAGACAGGAACGGATGAGTAAATAGCGTATCAAGTAATTAAACAATCAAATCAAGAAATATCAATCACTCAATCAATCACTCAACCCGGAAAACATATCAAAAAGAAAATACTTCAGAGAGGTGATAGGTATAACATTGTCCATCCGCTATGGTAAGGTAGATAGATAGGTAGGTAGGCAACTATCCAATTACCCTTTTCCCTTCCCTCCCTCCCCATTCCACACAAAGATAAGTGAGTGATTTGGAATCCCCAAACCCATTTATACAACACTTCCTTTCATTTTCCTTTCATCTTCCTTCCTTCCTTGCTTCCTAGTATCCTAGTCATAATTCGTGCATCCCTCCATCACTCCATCCATTGCTAATCCACAAATACGTGAAACCCGCCAATCAATCAATCAATCAATCAATCAAGCCACCCCTCATCCTCATCACTATCGCGATGAGAAATGAAAACCCAAAGAAGGGGGGAGAAGAAATCTATAGTAACCCCAAGCAAATGAACAAACAAACAAATAAACCACTTGAGAAGCGCTGTACAGATTTGGATAGGATGTGTTATCGCCAATCCAAAAAAGCATGTGTGGGAATTCTTCACTCTCCAAAACCCCTTCCAAAAAAACAAAACAAATCAGTAGAACCTCCATCCATCCATGCCTCCAACCATCCCTATGAAAACGCCAGAAATGAATTGTAAAACGGTGAACCAATTTATGCCAGGTCTCCGATTTGCAAAACTCCTATCAGTTCGAGATCATCCATGACCGCCAGGATAGTATTCTCAGAGTATGTGCTGCTCTTTTCCGAGCCAGATTTTATGTACATCTCCTTCGCGGCAGCGACTTCCGTTTCAGCCGGGATGGTAATCCATTTAGTACTTGGGATCATCAAACCCTTGATGGAAGAAGCTTGTAAATCCATATCGGCTTTTCCAAGCTGTTTGATGGAGCGAGGTGGCACGACGATATCGGTGCCACATCTCGCCCATCCGGATTCGGAGCCATACGCTTTGATGAGAAGATCTGCTCCAGTGTTTGGTTCACTGCCTAGATCTGGCATGTCGGCAAGACAGATGGCGATATCGGATACTTTTTGGGGTGGTTTGAAGGCGGCGCCAATGGCACCACCGGGATGGTATTTGGAAAAGACGGTGGAGATGTTTCCGTGGATTTCTCGAGCAATGACTAGAGCGAGTGCATCGCCTACGGCGATTGCCATCGTGGTAGATGTGGTTGGGGCTGCACAGCCAAATGATACTGTTTCTGGTTCAAAAGTGGGTGCTGGCAATAAGATAGTTTTTGGTCGACGTCTGATGATTTCGCAATTGGATCGATGGGTGTGACCGGTCAGGATGATCATGGGGAGAGATGAATCAAGATGAGGAAGTAACTCGAGTAATTCTGGGGTTTTTCCCGAGAAAGACACAAGGAGAATAGTATCATATTTGGTGATGGCTCCAAGATCTCCGTGTACCGCTTCGGTAGCGTGGATAAAAACGGCTTGGATAGCGACACTACGCATTGTCGCGACGAGTTTCTGAGCAATGTAGCCACTCTTTCCTACACCGCAAATGACGAGCTTTCCTCTCTCGCCAATGGATCTTTTGATCGCATCCACAGCATGATTGAATCCATCTCTTGCGACTGGATCGGTGTCATACAGCATAGTTAATGATGATAGTGATGTGGCTTCTGTACTAAGAACATGCACTGCTCCTGATAAGCGTTGACTAAAGGGTGGACATCCCTCTTCTATTTCTAGGGGGGTCAATGACATCAGGTCGTCCAGTGGAGGAGGAAGTTCGTCGCATGGTGTACTTGGGGTTGGTGGCGACGGTGGAGCGGAAGCCGGAAGGCAAGTATGAGGTGCAGAATTGAGAAGGTACACCTCGCTATTTTGAACGGGATGATCGTAAGCCATTGTTGGTATGTGGTAACAAAAAGTATAAATTTAAATAAATGGTGCGTGATGATATGATATGGTATTAAGCTTCCAGAGCCGATTGATGGTAAATAGACGATGGACAGCTCCGCTGCTTTGAGTAAAGGTTATATGGCTTTCAAAAAATAAATAAAGCTAATATCCGATATGAGAGGTCTTAATTAAAAGTGTTAGCCAGAACAAATAAGGATAGAGACTTCAATAACTTTTTTTTACCTTTCTAAATTCGTCGAAGGGCCTTGATTATATTCTAGAATGATATCGTGGACGTGAAAGAGTCTAGCGGGCTAGAGCGTGGGTAAGAGTTATGACTAGGATATCTCAGACGATAGCTCCACGTAATGGGAAGTTTCGGTGCTTCAAATAGAACGGAAAGTGAATCGACGTTTACGAATCATTCTGAAAGCATTGTAGAAGGGTGCCATGGGGGGGATTTGAATATAATAAGAGATGAACAAGGTTTGTGGAACAGATGTTGTGGATAGAATCGATGGGTGGAACGACCGTGAAGGGGAGAAGAGGGGAGGGGGGTGGAAATTGGAATACCTTTATTGATAAACAAATTGCAAGGGGGAACCGCTTAGGTGAGGATAGGATGAGAGAGAGCACTGAACACTGAGCAGTGGTGCACTTTAGAGGTGGGCCGTGGCTTAAAATTGTCTGGTCTTGATATCGGTATGCTAGGTACTAGGTAGACTAGTTGGTACTGTATATAGTCTGTCTGTCTGTATTTGATAAAGTCGATGGATAAGAATACGATTTCTTCGATCTCAGTCGATGACTGAGGGGCTTGAGTTTAGCTTTTAAATATGAGAAGGATCTTGCCGTTCCTGTCTAGACGAGCTCTAGCTAGGTATGGAAGCTAGAGAAGAAGAACAGAAGATGAATGGACTACAGATGGCAGGGAAGTGAGGGAGCTAAAAGGAAAGCCGACAATTAGACTTCTAAAGTAGGTACTGCGTACATCATACATGGTAGTAGTAGGTCGTAGTAGGTCCTAGTAGTAAGTAATAGTTGGTTAGTAGTACCTATGTGAGTAATAGTTGGATGGCATGTATACGACCAAGTAGTTCATCTAGGTGTTGTCGGCATTGTTGTTCTTAGGGTAGATCCAAGTCCCAAGTTATTTGTATTGATTTCATTAGTATCATCGATTACCGGCAAATGGTGATGTCTAATAGTATATCGTATATCTAGCTTTCACGATAAAGGATTTCTTCTGATTTGAGTCGATTGATTAGTTTCCTTATTTATCGAGAGTATAATTGGATACCGGTAGTCGATGGCTAGATAGCTAGGTACCTAGTCTCCTGGGTAGTATAGATCACTTTACGATAGAGACCTTTGATATCGTCAAGAGACTTTACCTTGGTCGATACAGTGTGGATGGAAAAGACTACCTACCTCCCTCACTGTCCCCTCCCTAGCTAACGCAATTTCTCTTCTACGTCGTCCCAGCACGCAATTTTTACCCTGGTAAGATGTCACTGCGTTCGGACCCTCAAAATTCCGTGATATACCCAGTCTGAGCCAGTCCTAAGGATTTCTTTGGTCTCTAGTCTCTCGTTTGCAAATTCCTTTGTCCACTATTTCTATTCTGCCGATGCTCAGGATTCTCCAGTAATTTAAACATGACACCGATGTCTGCATTGTGATTTGTTCAAATCGACTCACGTACAGTCACACTATACTCGATGCGATCTGTTATAAAGTCATAGCCTCATAGAGTCCACCAGTGGTCTATGATGATTGATTACAAAGGAGAAAAAAGTGGTGATGTTGGCATCCCTAGTAATTCCGATCATAGGATAAAATGTTGTGCTTTCGTAGTCCGGGGTTTGTAGCATTTCCGAGGTATAATTGTGATTATGATTATAATTTATGATTATGATTGATCATTGATGATAGAGCGAAAGTCTACACGAGTACGAAATCTTACATGCAGATGTGGAATGGGGTTACTGTGCTGGTATCAAATCATGTCCAAGTGAGATTGTGATGGAGATTGATAGAGATTAGATCGATCTTTCTACCTACCTACTTGGTATGTATCTTGAATCTTGATAGATAACTGTATTCATCCAAATTCCGAACAGCTTTCAAATACAAGAAAAATAGTTCATAAATTTGGTATACGGATTACCTAGTAATAACTTCTTGGCTATACGATATTTCGGACTCTTGAGTCTTGAGATCCATCATCCTTGAGACATACGCGACGTCCCTTTCCCGCCTCTTGAATTTGTTGATGCTTTTTCTTTCCTTCAGACGACAAGAATCTATGTGCTTTGACACGTGCCGATGATATAAAACCTTCTGGTAATACAATGTGGATAAATGTTTGCGAATTCTGATAACGATGTACACACAGAGTAGAGTCATGGCACTTGTGTGGCAGGTACTAGGACCTCGAGGTAGGTATTATCGAGGCACCTTACTTTTTGGGAATCAGATATTGCTGTCACTGCCTGTCAGCTCAAGGTTGAGGGAGGTGGATGTCGGTTAACGCGTGAATTTGGACTTTGCCGTTGGCGTGAGATTGGAGTTGATATAAATATAGAAACTTTAACCATAATTATGATTATGATTATGAATTTGTGATTCATCATGAAATTTCATACAGCATTAGCATGAACATTGGCATTGGCATTGGCATCGGCATCAATATCAATATCAATATCAATATCAACATCAATATCAACATCAACATTGTGCTTATTAAACTTGCCTCGAAAAGATTTCGTGAATCCACTTTTGCATCTTCTTGTTTCTCTTCAAAATGTCAAAGGTGTCGCAACATGAAATCAATCCCTTATCTTTCCGCAATCACCAAACCATCATCCCCATAATTCCGAAGCAGAATTCCTCTCTTCTCTCGCAACTTACAAGCCAAATGTTTGAGCATCTCGTCGTTCAGACTCCATTCGATATGTTGGAACGTGTTTTGTGGAGTCGAGAAGTTTCGAAATCGCCAAGAGAATGGGTACCAGTAGGTAGTAGATGAAAATGCATTCATTCATTTCACTCCACCACTCTCCACCACACCATTGCTACATTTTAATTGAATTTGCACTTCTCCATCGATTGGAAGAAGGGTGGGTTTGATGATAAGATCGGAATTGATGACAAGGCAAGATAACAGATCCAAAAATATCCCGTGTGGTGTGTGATGATCACAAGGAATATGAACCCTAGGGACTCAAGTGCCGAGGGAATGTAAGATCACATGATTGTGCTATCACATGACTATAGATCTCGTGATATGCTTAACGTGATCTTTGGTATCTACCAGGTATCATTTGATGGCAAATCGACATGTCTGAAAAGCTCGAGAAATTGTATAGAAGATAGAGCTGTTCGTTCATACAGTAGACGGATGATATGAAGATCTAAGATACCTATACACAGAAAGTGATGCCTATATACAAAGCTTCCTACAGATGATGATGATGGTGTTCATGGTATACATCAAAGTTGAGTATCATTTGAGTCTTTGGAAGTTACAATGTAACATGTGTATCAATCAGCTCATAGGTATGAAGATAATAGAATAGAATCTACAGTATCATTCAATCTTTGAAATTTTGGTGTTCCTGGTGTTTCTGCTCTGAAAGCGGCGACTTGGGTGACTGCAGAAGGAGAATTGAAGTCGTTTGCAACTTCCTCATCTATCCGCTTCAATTCAACTCATTATGCTTCCGATAATTACACAAACCATGAAAAATCCTTACTTATCTTAATCTTCTCTTGTCTTGTCTTACAAAAAGACACCCCATCAATCTTCATCGTTCAACAGATTAATATTACGTATACTCCAGAGCTTTACAACATCTGTCAGGTATGTCTTAAATTCTTGTCCAGACACCTCGATTTCCACATTCCTCGCCCGTCTTTTTCCCGTGTTAAAGATGGATCCGTCAATTATGTTGTCGCGATTCATCTAGACATTCAATGTCAAGTTCCACAATTGAGCTGCCATAATCTCTGCATCTTTACCATGCCTTTGTCTATCTGCATACACGGATACTGGTCTCTGGAGCATCTCCCTCTGGGAACTATTCACCTCCAAAGATATACCATGAATTGACAACTTAAAACAGATCAATTGACCAAACAACCACTCTCTACTTACGAACATTACTTACGAACATCGATCATCATAATATCTACGGGACCATTCTTCAACGTGAGTGGTACTCTCGCAGGTACCCCTTGAAGCTTGAATGACTCTACTGATCCTTATACAGTACTCCGCTCAATTCAATTCCAAAGCATCGAGCTAGTGAGTAATACCTTTCTCCTTCCACCTAATGGGAGCACTTGCGGCAAGACGGTCACCGCATAATGTCTACGTCTTCCTATTCAATATACCTGGATATTGAACATCCATCTGGGTATCAAAATGGCAATGTTGATATTTCACTTGAAACATCTCTTCAAAGTGAAGATTTGATTGGAACTTTCAATCATTGGATCCTGAGCTCTTGACTGATGTGTTCATTTACAGTAACCAATCAAAATGACAGCTATCCAGACCCGCGAAGCTACACAACAATTTGTCAAGAGACAGAACTGGGCAGCTCGTGAGCCTGGTGTTATTGTTGTTTTCGCCATTGTCTTCATCGTAGCATCTGGACTTATCGGTCTCCAAATATCTCGATGGATCTCTCGCTATAAAGAAAAGCAAGCAACAAAGCGTTCCACTGTCTGATCAAAGCATTCATGTCAATACGAAAGGAATCATAAAGCATGTGGATCTCGTCATCTCAGGGGGTGGGGTGTAGAAGGTCGATCTCACACTTCGTTGATAACATGTAGAATTTTGAGGGGACTTGGGGGTCAACGCTTAATTGGCAGAATCCCATTGTGTTGCTTTGTTGCTACAGGTGCTGAGGATGAGCTCTTGATTTATCGATTCAGTCCGATGATCCAGATATGAGGTCCAAATACTTGCTCTAATCAATGGTCATCATGTAACATCACGTTTTCGCTAATTCTGATACGTTTCGATACGGGATTCGTGAATGTTTAAAAAGAACCTCCATGTCGATAAAAATAAATTTTGTTTGCTTAGTTTTGAGAACATTCAATCTTACCAAATAGTTTACTTACGGGAAGTCGAAAAAATCTTGTTTGTCGTTATGATAAAAGCCAAGAAATATGGGGCGAAGGTCCCTGCACAACATTTTATACTCCGATTGTTTTGATGGTGTCAACTACTGAAGATCAACACAAGAATAAGTGAGGAGCGGCATAAATATATCTGGACCCCTTTCTTCAGTGGGAGCAAAATGGAATTCTTTTGTAAAGCTATTGATCTTTATTCAGAGCTGCAGATTATCATCTCGTGTGACATTCTATCTCAGCTAGGATTATACTATATTCCATATCATTGATGACGATATTCCAAGAGTTTTCTAGCATCAAGGGCACACCAATACCTAACGGTCTCTCTAGTGAAGGCAGTTAGCTGTCAAAGTTTGGTGATCATTTATCTGCAAACTGGTTAGTCGCACCGAGTGGTGAACATCATGGTGGTACTACTTGTATTCAATTTCTCGGCCCGCAGATCGCAATTAGTACAACACATTTGACATGCGGTGCCTATATTACTACCGACGGCCTCTAACGGTTTCCGACTTCTTCTTCTTTTCCCTTAATCACCATTTATTCGCCGTGTTAATTTTTAATTACAATCATGCTTAAAGTCTCTGTTGCTGTCGTCGCAGCCAGCTTGGGCTTCATTGAAGCCAAGTCTTGCACTGATATCTCTATTCCAATTTCTATCAATGCTCGAAATGGCAATTTCAATATTCCACCTCTTTCTGATTCCATTGCCGTAACAAAGTTCGCGCAAGATTTCCTAAGAGCTGGGCAGAATTACAGTGCATCCACGTTATCAGGATTCACTACGGTAACTGGCCAATACAATATTGCTGCGACTGTTTGTGTACCAAGCGAGTCGAGCAGTAACTCTGATTCGTGGCAATTCCTTACTCATGGAATTGGGTTCGATAGATCGTGAGTACAATGCTACACTTTTAGATATAGCTACTGATTACGGATATAGGTACTGGGATTTGCCATTCAACAACTACGACTACTCATACGTGGATGTTGCTGTTGACCAATATGGCTATAGCACTTTAGCTATCGATCGCCTTGGAATAGGTGAATCCTCAAAAGCAGATCCAACATCAGTCATTCAAGCACCTGCCGAGCTTTCGGCAATTGTAGAAGTGACAAAATTACTACGTGCAGGCAACTTGCCAGACGTCGAGATCTCAGAGCCAACTAAGATCGTCCATGTCGGCCATTCTTTTGGTTCAATCTTATCATATGAACTCGTTTCAGCATACCCAAATATCACAGATGGACTCATTCTTCAAGGATTCTCCTTTGACGGTTCTGCCCTACCCCAGACAGTTGCAGGATTCAATATCCAATCTGCATCCGTGAACCAACCTTATAAATTTGGCGCTCCTTCCATCGTCTCTCTCTTCGGTTCCGCAATCTCTCATCTCGGAAGCACGTTTAGCAAAATAGGATGTTTCTACACCGCCGGCTCAAACAAAGATACGGGTAACATCTACGCCCAAGATCTCGCTGACGGCTATCTCACCTGGGCCAATCTCGGCGCGAACCAATTCAATTTCCTCGCCCCTCCCTTCTACGATCCGGAAATCGCAAAATACACTGAAAAACACAAAGAGCCCTTTACGGCGGGAGAACTCCTCACGTTGGCGGCGCAACCGGCTTCCGCGCCGGAGTTTGAGGGCCCGGTGCTGGTGCTGACGGGAAATGAAGATGCGATTTTTTGTGGCGGGGATTGTATGGCGGGGGGTGGAAATAAGCTGGAGATGGTGGGAGGAGCGTTTCCGAAGAGTAGCAGGTTTAGGGCTCGTGTGTTGAGTGGCTGTGGACATGCGGTTAATGTGCATTTTGTGGCCGGGGAGGCGTATAGGGTTATGAATGAGTTTTTGGGGGAGGAGGGGATTTAGGATGGGATGAGGACTATTTATTTATTTATTTATTTATTTATTTATTTATTTATATTTCAAATATAACTTTCTACAGAGTACAATAGAAAGTATAGGGTAGAATAAGAGAATATTTATATTGTATTAAAACTATTTATAAGAGAAAGAGCTTTAATATAAATCAAAGCTCTTTACTAGTATTAACTAGGGCTAACTCTCTCTATTCTAATACTTATATAAATCATATTTTTAATATTTTCTTTTAGATTTATTATAGTGTTTTATCATATTTAATATCTTTATAAATCTTTTAAAAGTATTTTTTACTAATAATTTAATCAATTTATCTACTACCATTTTATTAATAGGGATGTAATTGATATTAACCTTTCCTTTTTATTTGAGATTCTATATATAATAATATACTATATTAATATACTTTGATTTATTAATTAATTATATATTTTTAATTAAAGTTATTACTCCTTAATTATTCTTTTTTATTTCAATAATAAATCCATTTTTTGTAATAAATTACTTATATTTTATATCTCAAAGTATTTAAATTAATTATTAACCTTGTTTCACTATAATAAATTGAATTATATATTCTAATTTAATTATTAATGTTAATATTGAATTCTATTTTCGATTTATTTAGAATACTGGTTTTTTTTCTAAAAATATAATTACTCCTAATATACTCTTCCTATCAACTATATTACTAATATAATCTATATTAAAATAAATCATAAGATTTCTTACTTCTTTTAATCTAAATTACAATTTATAATTAATAATTATTCATAAGTATTATATAACTCTTTTTAATTGATGTATATAAAACTCTACTGAATTCTTTATATATTAACTAAGTTTATTTAATCCAAAAGCTATATCAGGCTTTGAATATACCATTATATATATCAATTCTCCAATTATACAGCTATATTTGCTAGGGTCTACTTGTTTATCATTCTCTTTTACTGATTAAAATACCTTATAACCGTCCAATAATATTGAAATAGATTTAAAGTTTTTTTTCTTGAATTTATTTTTATTTAATACCTTCTTTAAATACTATTTCTAATCGATATATAAAGTTTTAGTCTTTTTGTTTTTAATAATTCTTATATTTAAAAACTTTGAGTTTTCAATTTTTCCCAAATTCTTGATTTTAAATATAGAAGTAAATTATTTATTAAATTATAAAATATTATTTAAATTCTATATTACAATTAGAAGATTATTAATATATAATAATATCATAATATCTTATTTAGAATAAATAAATAAGCATAGATTAGTTAAACTCTATATAAAACCCCATTTAATAAACTATTTTTTTATAAGATCATTTTAGTTATATATAATTTATTTCAACTTATAAAAATTCTAAAGGATTTTGAATACATATCTCAGCTTGATATTAACACCCTTTGATATAGAAAGAAAAATCTTCTTTTTTAGTTTTGCTTTAATGAATATATTCTTTATATCAAAATAGTATGCCTCAAGATTTTGAAATATAATTAAAAATAGAAACAATTGAATAGTAGTGGATTATACAATAAATATAAAAATATTAAAGAAATCTACTTTATATTTCTATATAAATCCTTTTATAATCAATCTAATTTTGAAACATTCTAGTAATTTATCTATATTTAGTTTTATTATAAATATTCATTTTATATTAACCAAATTATTTATTCCATTATTATAGATCTATTACTATATTTTATTCTTTTCCAATTTTTTAATTTTTTTATTAATAGTAGTTTATTATTATTCTCTATAAATTGAATTATTTATAGCTTTTTTATATATTTTCAGAATTGGTATATCCCTTACTATTGTATTTGTAATAATTATCTTTGAAATAAATATATAATTATCATTCTATTGTTTTATAAAGAACTCTTAATTAGATTCCAAATTCATTATAATAGTGAGAAATGTATGCAAATGTTTAATCTTTTGAAAATCCGTTTCATTATCCTGCTCTCTCGATCTCTTCCTTATTATTGACCCAGCATATTCTATTTCATTTATTATAATATTCATTGATTTAGCTTATAATATTATTTATGGAATAATTACTTGTGATATAATTATTAATTATAATTACATAATCAACTTCAGCTCAGATTTTTTAATATTTATAATAACCTTTAACTTAGCAATTCTAATAGGTATTATATACACACTTACAATAAAATAAATCCAAGGTCTTCCTATAGATTGTCAATCTGGTAAGATATTCTATATTTTTTATTCTTCTATAAAATCCTTTTTTAAAGTAATTGAGTACAACTTCAAATTAACCTTTCCACCTAGCAACCCTTCGAAAAATGTGTAGTTACTCGTTTTTATCATTGTATATCTATCAAAAGCATATATTCATAATTGCTTTATTATATAATCATTATATTCAATAAATATACTAATCCTTACTCAATCTATTAATTTATCTCAATAAATACTATTAAAATGAAATGCCGAATTAATATGAGAATAGTACTTTGAATTTTATATTTTAATATATGTAATTAATAATATTATTCCAATTTATGCTTTATATAATAATATCTATCTCTTTTTTATTAGTATATTTATATTTTATTATTGATTATTTAAAATTTCATTATAATACTATCTAACTTCAAATTCATTTATCTATGACTTTATATATATTCTATTCCTTGTATATATATTCAACTCAGCTATATAATCCCAGAATTCAATAGATATAATTGAGTTCTTTAGCATCGCCCGAACATTTGATTGTGTTATTTGAATTGCACACTCTGCAATACCATTCTGGTTCGAGGTGTATATACATATTGATTGTTGCTGTGTATCCAACTTATCCTGCTATTCTTATAATACCTTTTCAATTTCTGGGGCATTATCAGTTCATATAGTTTCTACCAAGAAGCCACTCTTTCATTCCATACGAATTCTTCATTTCTCAAGTTCTATAATAATATCACTCTTCTTTTCCAGATATATTATTTAGGTCTTCCTTGTCCAGCTGTATATTATCTCCGTAAAGTACCATTTCTTTCAAAAAGACACTGGGAATAGCCCTGAAATATTAAGAGAAATGAGAGCTAATGGTTGCTTTTTATATTTTATAAGAATAGTGCTATAGTATTTCTTTATTTTAATTGCTATATATACCTTATAAGATTTTAGATTAGCAGATAGTTTAATATTCTTTTTCAGTATTGTTATAAAGTATAGTTTACTCAAAATCTTATATTCCATATATCTAAAATGTTAATACTATAGTTAATATCAATTTAATCGATTTCATCTTTGGGTCTCTATTTAATCCATTTTGCTTTTATTATATATAATATCTTTTAATTCTATTGAAATCTTTTTCTCTATCTTTTCAATTGAAAATACAGTATTAAAGTTATTTTTGATAATATTAGCGATTATATAGATATTATAGAAATTGTTTGTAAATAATAAAATTTTCCTATTTCTATAAAAATATATTTTCTTATCATTAAAAACTCCTTTAGCTTTAAATTCTTTATAAAACAATTTTGTAAATAATAAGCTTATTTTTAGCCTTGGAATATATAATATTTTCAACTTATATAACTTTTCATTTTATTTGATTTTCATCATCCTGTATTCCTTTGCAACCAATTTTCCCTCTTCAACCTTTATCCTTCTTGGTGTTAGAAGTAGCTTTAAATTAAATAAAAAATGGGATTGATTAGTTATATACAATGAACAACCAATATCTATAATCCACTTTCTAGTATTGCTATAAAAAGATATATATACAGACTCACTTAGAAGATAATGGATCTTATCTTCATCTAATACCTCTACAACAATATAACCGCAATTGCACACAGAGCAAAAGGATAAGCTGCTTAAGAATAATTTGCGGTTTTTTTAATTGAATAAAGTTCGATTTTTAAATAAGGAAAAAAACTTTTTGATTGAATTCTTCTTGATATAGGTTTTAATATTCTCTTTGTATAAGTAATCACATATTATATAATCAGATTTGTTATAAAAGAAATACTTTTTAGATCTACTAGAATTATATGGTCTTTAATTGAAACTTTGATAACGGTTTCCATCGAATCCCCCATAATCTTAGCATCCCCAGCTTTATATTATTATAGCTATTACTATATCCCTATCACTATTTAATACAATAGTTTTCTTTAAAGCAACTATTTTATTTACAATACAAATCTTCTCAAACTTGGTTGTAAAATTGAGATTCTGAGTATTAATTGCTTTAATAGTAATATTGAATTGTTCTGGAAAGCCTTAAATGAAAAAGCTAAAGATAATATTCTTAGTTAATATATTTTTTTATCTCACTTCTACTTCAACAATCTCTTTTTGAATAGAATAGATCTTGAGCTAATCTTTCTTAATAATAACACTATTCTTAAGTTTTTATATAGTAAATCGAATAAATTTGTTTTATAATTCTTGAGGGGTAATATACTTATATTTCTCTTCTAACTTAACCTATTTCGTATTAAATTCAGTAATTTCTTTAATAAGCTTGTTATTTATATTGTTAATATATTAAATAATAAAAAGTTCTACATTAGTTTGGGCTTTCTCTATTTTATATATTACCTCATTAAATTCAGTTACTCCTACATTAACATGGAGTACTCTGCATATAACTATATTATTAATAATAGTATAATCTTAATCTTTCTATATAATATAAAGCTTTGTTATCTTGAATTATTATTACTAATTCTTTTAATCGAGAATCGAGATCTTTAATGGTTTATCGTTGTTCTTGTTTACTATAGTGGTTGATTTTCTAATATAATCGATAATATTGTTGTTGGATTTGTTTTAATACATAATTTCAATTGAATTACAGATTTCCCTTTTAAATTGTATTTCCTTTTCTTTAATATAGTTTGAGTTTTCATTAAATATAAATATAAATAATTCTAAAAAAGTAAATATATCTATTAAATAAATAATAAATATATATATGTATACTACTGAATAATTCAATTTACTATGTTTTTAAAATCTTTTGGATTTTAATAATAAGAAACCTTTACTTCAACTTTTTTATAATTAGACCTCTACCTCTCAATGATTTTGGTAGCCTTTGCTTTTTTAAATGTTAACCTTTACCTCCTTTTTATATCTTATACACTTTCTCCTCTAATTCTAATTTGAGTATAAATCCGGACTTATAATTTATTTCAAATATGACTTTCTATAGGGTATAATGAGAAGTATAGGGTAGAATAAAAAAGTATTTATATTATATTAAAGCTATCTATAAGAGAAAGAGCTTTGATATAAGCTAGAGCTCTTTACTAGTACTAACTAGGGCTAGCTCCCCCTACTCTAGCACTCACGTGAACCATACTTTCAACAATTTATTTATTTATTTATTTATTTATTTATTTATTTATTTATTTATTTATTTATT